>PVIC010004637.1:0-61574 GCA_004025085.1 Thryonomys swinderianus
TGTTAGGTTATAATAACAAAAATGTGCCAAGAGACCCAGGTGCCCAGCGAATGAGGAGAAAGAATTAACTTTAGATAGTCGTGAAAGTGCTGTTTTTCAACAGTGTTAGTAACATGGGGAAATGTCTGCATGCTAGGTTACACATTAGGTTACAAAACTCTAAAATATTAAATACACATAGGAAAAAGTAAAGGTAGTAAGTTGAAATCTCCATGGAGGGTAGAATCCTGAGATTAAAAGGAATCTGCAACTTTTTTAATGCTCCCCCCCACTTCCTAAATTTTACATGCTCAATACCTACCACTTATGCAATAAAGATATAACAAAAGAGTACATATTAAACAAAATGTCCAAACTATAAGAAAAAATGTTAGAAATACAAAGATTAAATAACAAAACAATTTAGTATAATTAGTTTGCCTTGTCCTACAGGATAGACAATAATAGGATACAAAGGGCATTACCAGAAAAACTGTGAAAACCTTTGAAATGGGCAAAAATGACAACGAGTTTCTCCTTAGGTGGATGTCTCTGGGTTATCAAAGTATTTCTCTGCTTGGGAGCCTTTTTTTTTTTAAGACAGGTTCTTGCTTTATAGTTCAGGCTGGCCCTGAGCTCACTATGTAGCCTAGGCAAGCCACAAACTCAGCAATCCCTCCTGCCTCTGCCTCCTGAGTGCTGGGTTTACAGGCTTGAACCACCAAGCCCAGCATTTGTGGTGTGTGGTACTGATTGCTGGTGAGTGTGGCCAGTATTGTTATATGTGGTTACCGGATCGAATCAGGGACAATGCGCTTGCTAGGCAGGTGCCAGAACCACTGAGCTAAATCTCTGGCCTTGGGAGCTATTTTTAAAACTCTAAGATATAGCAAATCTGTAATCACATTTTAATGTTTAATCACAGAAGTGCCACTTAGGCAAAGTGAAATTCCCTCTTCCTATGGACAGTGACCAGTGATAAATTCACAAATTCCGTTCTCAGTTCTTAGTTGCTTGTACACACAAGGACACATGTGCCTCTTCTTAGATTCTCCTGAGCCAACTGCTACATCTCACTGGTTTAAAAGCTTTGAAAAAGACACTCTTATCTCTATATGCATATATATATATATATATATATATATATTTTTTTTTTTTTTTTTTGAGACAGGGTCTCGCTTTGTAGTTCAGGCTGGCTCTGAGCTCACTATGTAGCCCAGGCAAGCCTCGAACTCAGCAATCCTCCTGTCTCTGCCTCCTGAGTGCTGGGATGACTGGCATGAACCACCACGCCTGGCACTGTGGTATGTGGTATTGATTGCCGGTGGGCACGAGTTTCCACGCCCAGCATTGTATGTGGTTACCGGGGATTGAACTCAGGACCTTGTGCTTGCAAGGCAGGCAGTGGAACCACTGAGCTAACCCTCCGGCCCCTATATGTATATATTTTTAAGAACCATCTCTCAGGTGCATGCAGTGGTGCACACCTGTAATCCCAGAACTCTGGGGGGCTAAGGCAGGAAGGTGCCAGGTTCAAGCTCAGCCTGGGCAACTCAGCAATTTAGCAAGACCCTGTCTAAAAAATAAAAAACTAAAATGGTAAGGATGTAGCTCAGTGCAAAAGCACTGGCTTTGAATACCCAGTGCCACCAAAATAATAATTATAAAATAATGATAATAAACAGCCCCTTCACAACACGACTTAATAGCATGTATTTTATAACACAGGATTTTCAAATTTTATATTCTGCAAGCACTAACTTTATCTTCCCTGGAATTCACAGGTGAGTTATAAAAACCAATGAAAACTTACACCATGACAATACCTCAGTACCCTGTAAGACAGGGAAGAAAGCTGACTGGCCATTTGATTTTACCATGCAAAGAAAGGAGAAGCCAGTAAAGACACAGCAGACAATCCTGACAGCAAAACACTACAGCCAACCCTCTGGCAGCTGTGAAAATTTCACTTGAGGGTAAATTTTTCAAATTTCCAAGTTGTTTTTATCAGAAGGAAAGCCAACTTGCAGCATTCTGCTTTCTCTACGCACAGAACAGCCACACCAGCAAACACCAGGCGGGGACAACATCAGATGGCAGGGGCAACAGAGACTGTAAAAAGTGCCTTAACTTAGAAAGGTGCTAGGGCCGGTTGTCAAAAACAGCCAACTGGAACAGGCAAAAACCAGTCAAAAATAGGAGTTTAAAATGGAGGAAATCTGCCAGGCATGGTGACACATGCCTGTAGTCCCAGACTCCAGAGGCTGAAGCAGGAGAATTGCCCTAAGTTCGAGGCCAGCCTTGACTAGAGAGATCATGACTCAAAAAATTTAAAAAAAGGTAGAAAATGGGATCAAATTTAAAATAAGACCTTGGCTGTCATCGTAAACACTTTATTTTCCACTAGAGCCTATTATGTGTCAGAGTTTTAGATTTTCACAAATAATCCTAAGTCTATCACATACAGTGCATCAGAAAACAAAGCAGTTCAGAATAATGATTCAGAATTATACTAAAGTGGACACAGAAGGTTAAGCCTGGGGTTGACTTTAAAATACCTATTAGAAGCATCCACCCTCTCCTGCTTGGCAGCTGAACCTGGATGGGCCAATTCCATTTTTGAACAGAAAAATGATTCTCTGACAAGGAAGCCAAATCACACCCAGAAAACAAATCCACTGCCTCCCAGACATCAGCCCATCTCGGACCCGGGAGAAAAATGACGCACTCAGTGAGTGACAAGGACACTGTGAGCTGATAAAAGAATAAATAATGTTCCCATGAGACTCGCTCATAGGCAGCCGCGGAGTGTTCAATATGAGAATCTAAAAATAGAACCCACCCCATCAATAGCTTCAGCAAAATCATCTGATCATTTATAAAAACCAAAAAGGCATTTGAAAAAGATTCGCCACCACCTCCTGAGACAAAATTTTAACAAAGGCAAAAATATTTCTGTAACAGGCTGTGGAGTCTAAAGTTAAGCACTGTATTAATATTATAATAAGTGCAAAAATGCCATGGAGCGGGGTGTGTGGGAGCAGAAGTACAACAGGGACCCCAGTGCGGTGTCAGGAGAGAAAATGGGGTGCAAGCATTTAAAATATAACCAGGCAGCTGCCCTTCTATAACCAAGGCTGGTGAGGAAATCATGCAACAAAAAGACACTGATCCCCTTGGCTTGGCACCACCAGCCTCTCATTCGCTGGGCTGCACCCAGGGACGCGTTAGGTCCTCCTGGTGGATGGTCATGCCCTGTTCCCAGATGGCACTGGCCAAAGGGTTCCTGCCCTGCAGCTACCATGCAGGACTTGAGGACAGCAAAGGGCATGTACATGGACCAGGAATAAACGGCAAGGCTCCACCTGCGGTGACACTGGGACAGGAGAGCAGCAGGGCTCGGGTGAGGTGCACGGTCACACAGGGGCTCTTTGATCCCTGCAGACAGGGACGGGGTGGTGTTTGAGAGACATAGGGAGCAGGTCTTCAACTGCACCTGGGCACAGGCAGGAGCCTCATGATAAAGACGAGTGGTGCCCGTCTCCAGAGCTGTGGAGTGGGAGGGACCCCGTGCCCAGGGCTGCTCTCAGGGGCACAGGACCAACACTTGCCGAGCATGAGAGCAGCCAGCCTGCTCCAGTCTGCGGGAGCACGGCACCACTGAGGCCAGTTTTACTGCACGGGGGCTGAGGCCAGGCTGCTGTGCCACTGGGGATACAGCCGGCCCAGGCCCCTGCTCCACCATGGAGCTCCCTGTCCTCCTGCTGTGAGGCCTGGAGGTCCAGGCCGCTCCAGGTTCACTCTGGGTGAAGCTCCAAACCAGATGCAACTAGGTAGAACCATTCACCAAGTTACGCTTTAGTTTATCTTGGTGCCCATGAGGTGCACCAAGCAATGCTCAGGGTGGCACTCGTCATCACAGACCCAGGCACCCAGGAGCAAGGACAGCCCGAAGAATTTGGAGCCAAACCAGAGCTCTGCCCCCGGCCCTTTGGGGCGCCCTTTCCACTGACCTTCTTGGTGTAGCCCATGGCCTTCAGGACGGAGTGGTTCAAGGTCTCCAGGGAGGCCAAGACATCCTCGTAGTCTCCCATGTGGTCCACAAAGTAGTCTGGCCAAGCAAAGTGAGAGACAGGTGTTGTGGGGGATCCGTCCCTCCCCCCAACCCACCTGTATCCACTTCTGGGCCCCACCCTGCACCCCATCATGGCAGTGGCATGGCCAGGCACTTACCACACAGCTCTTTGGTATCCACATGGCTGCAGAGAGAAGAGTCAGTGGGCCTGTCGCTGCGAGTTCCCTGACAGGACGAGAGGCAGCGGGACCCATCTGCTGCCTGCTCCCCCGGGTGCCCCCCAGTCCTGTTCAAGTCTGCAGACCACCCGAAGGATAGATGGGGATGAGGCTGGGCTAAGCCAGGGCCTGGAGAGAGGGGCCTGGGTGATGGTGGCTGTGACTGCGATGGCTCCTCACAGGTCTTGCTGCCCTGCCCTGGCCTCAGCAAGCCCCCAGAGGGAGGGCAACTCTGGGGTTCTGCCGGGACTGGCAGATGCAGATCTCTCCAACCAGTGTGGCCCTCGGGTCCCTTGCAAAGGGTTTGGCAGCACCTCCTTCTCTAGACAATTTCTGCTCTTCTTGGGGGACACTCATTATCCAGTCTACCCTAAACAGCCCCCCTGTAACTCTGGTCTTCATCCTGAGTGGGCCCTGGCCCCTAGTGGTCAGGTGGAGGAGCTCAGCTGCCTTGGGAAAGGGAAACTCCAGATGAGGTGGAGGTAGGAAGGTGGCCACTGCCGGGGGCCTGGCTAAGTGGAGGTAGAAGGAGCCCGCAGGACAGAATGGCTGTCACTCAGCACTGTGCAAAGCCCAGGGTGTCCCCCGGCCTGGCCACAGACACGTCTGAGCACTACCTTGTCCACTTCCCACCGTCACCCAGGAGGGAGGCGAAACAGAT
Source organism: Thryonomys swinderianus (assembly GCA_004025085.1). Classification (NCBI taxonomy): domain Eukaryota; kingdom Metazoa; phylum Chordata; class Mammalia; order Rodentia; family Thryonomyidae; genus Thryonomys; species Thryonomys swinderianus. The sequence goes on from PVIC010004637.1 coordinate 4,934, forward strand.
GACTCTGGAGGAGGGAGCTGGTGTAGGGCTCAGCCCTCTGCCTGAGGGGTCCTCTTCCCAGCAGGGGCTGGAAGTGGACGCCCCGGCCCACGCATCCGACTCACTTGGTATTGTCCGAGTCGATGGTGTGGAAGAGGTCCTCCAACTCCTTCTCGTTGAGGACGCCATCTGCGAAGAAGAGCTGGAACTCCTCCAGGGACAGCTTCCCATCATCTGCAGGGCACAGGGAAAGCTCTGGAGTCTGGAGATAAGCACGCCACCCCACTGCGTTCTGATCCTCAGATAAGCTCCAGCTGGGATAGGCCCTGCCCCGCCAACCCCAGCCTCACAAACTCTATTCTATTCAGTTCTCTTTTGTAGTGCTAGAGCCTTCACACACAGCTAGAGCCCCAACCCATTATATTGGATAGAGTCTTGTTAAATCACCAAATTGCTCGGCCTCACACTTGTGATCCTCCTGTCTCAGTCTCACAGAATGCTAGAATTATGTGTGCACCACCACATCCAGCTTGAACCGTTTTAGATCATCCCTGCCTGTCCGGCTCCTTCCCCAGTTCACTACACCTCACTGGCTCCTTCGTCCAAGTAATTCACAAACAGGCGACTCCCCAAGGCACCAAACACTGGGCTTGCTGTGGACCAGACATCTTACAGGCACTGAACACGTGCAGAGCACTGGGGCCACCCACGGCGCTCTTGCTCATTGAGACCACCTGGCGCCCTGTTTAAAGTAGACCGCTTTTAGTACCTGGGCCACCGAAACACCACAGGCAGGGCTGGCCAGCGAAGGAGAGGCTTGTGGGGACACCCCTGCCTAAGTCCTCTCTGGGACAGGAGCTCCCTCTGTACTGGGCCCAGCGCTGTCTGAACCAAGGGAGGCAGCACAAGGGCACAGGTGGTACTGGAGCTGCCCCCCTGAGCTGCTGAGCACAAGCCAGTTCGTGGTCTCTGCCCGCCCTCAGCAGCACACTTCACCTCCTCTGGGCCTCCTTCCCCACCACTTCATACACCCACGCCACAGGCAGCACCATTACTCCATTTCACTGAGGGGAAACTGAGGCACAGAGCAGGGAGGGAACAGACCAACTCCCAAGGCTGAAGCATGAGCCCTGACCCTCCAGCCACCTTGTGGAAAGACCTGGTCTCCCAGCATGCTTCCCTCCCTTTGTGAGCAAGGACAGTGGGGTTGGCCTCTGGGGTCAGCAGATGTGGGCTGTGGCTGATCCGGCACAGCAGGGTGCCCCAGCAGGCTCTGGTCTGTCCACCTCTTCCTGTCTGTCCCGGCACTCAGTCCCTCTGTGCCCAGGAGAACAGACAGGCAAAGTCCAAAGGCTTCTCAGTTGACATTTAGCATGCCCTACCAGCCACGGGGCTAATGAACCCCCAGAGCTAATGAGATAAACACCTCCGCCCAGGCCTTGGGCCAATTATCCCTGCCAAGTGGGCTGGCTCCTCCTCCTGCCTCAGGTCCTGGGCAGGGCCTGTGCAGGTGCTTCTGCTAATGAGCATGAGCAGCTGATACGTGACCTTTCAAATGCCGAGAACCTGGCAGCTATGGCACCCCTGGGGTGTGCCGGGTAGCCCCTGCCTCTCTGCTAGCTGCCATGCACCCTTCTGGGGTTAGCACAGGCTGCTGGGAAGGACCCTGCTCTAGCTTCCTCTGGACCAGTGTCTACCTCAGCTGAGTCGGCCTTGGTACAGCACCCACCAAAAGCCAGCATGAACCTGGCTCCTTTAATCTCCAAGGCCTCTGCCTACCAAGCTGCAGCCAGGTTAGGCTGAGCCCACTGGCAGCCCCTTCTGTGGGTGCTTTGTGTATCTGCACCCAGGCCGGCACCTACATGCACATCTGTTCTCACGCCTATTTGCATGCTACTTCTCTGACTGTCCTTTTCCACTGCCATACCATGTTGTGTTTTTTTTTTTTTTTTTTGAGACAGGGTCTTTGTAGTTTAGGCTGGCCCTGAGCAAGCCTTGAACTCAGCAATCCTCCTGCCTCTGCCTCCAGAGTGCTGGGATTACAGGTTAGACCCACCAAGCCCAAACCCAGCATTTGTGGTATGAGGTACTCATTGCCAGTGGGCGTGGTCGATGCCCAGTATTGTTGTATGTGATTACTGGGGATCAAACCAGGGACCTTGAGTTTGCAAGGCAGGCACCGGAACCACTGAGCCAAATCTCTGGCCCAGCCATACCATGTGGGTTTTTTTTTTTTTGTTTTTGTTTTGAGACAGGGTCTTGCTTTGTATTTCAGGCTGGCCCTCAGCTCACTATGTAGCCCAGGCAAACCTGGAACTCAGCAATCCTCCTGCCTCTGCCTCCCGAGTGCTGGGATGACAGGCGTGAGCCACCACGCCTGACACTGTGTTATGTGGTATTGATTGCTGGTGGGCATGAGTCACCATGCCCAGCATTGTATGTGGTTACCAGGATCGAACTCAGGGCCTTGCACTTGTGAGGCAGGCGCTGGAACCACTGAGCTAAATCTCCTGCCCCATACCATATTTTTAATCTTGGCTCAGCATCTGCTGCCACTGCTGCCTACATGAAGGTGACCACCTGGCCGCTGCTGGCCTGGCTTTGTCCCCTGGGAAGAGCTGGGTGGTGGTGCCAGGCGAAGGCCACTTCCACTTTGGCATGTGACAGGTGCTCCGGGGGTAGAGCCAGACTGAAGGCGGCTGCCCCTCCAAGGCCCACAGCCCCTGGCTCGCACTGCATGAGATCCTCTCTGCACACAGCCCGAAATGCAGGTGCTGACGCTAACCACTTACAGACTGTTGGAGGTCACGGAGTAAGGGGCTGAGCTGTGACGTGAACCCAGGCAGTGGGGCTCCAGATGAACCCACCATTGTCCCTGCGGTGGCCAGAAGAAGGAGCCTGCCTCACCTCGTAGGCCCAGGGCCCCCCAAACTCCTGCTGGTAACAGCATGTCACGCCCACATTAAGCCTGGTGACAATCACCCACAGATGCAAGGGGCAGGAGGCCCCAGGGGGAGGAGCAGGCCCAGCCTCTGTGGGGGCTGTGGGAATGAAATGGGGCACCCGCAGCTGTGCTCAGGGGGTGGAAGACAGCCTGGCAGGACTGGGGGGCAACCAGAGAGACCGTTGCCCATGTGTGCCCAAGGGGACAGGCAACACCCACATGCTGCTGCGGAAGTCAGAGAGGCACGTGTGGTAGGTGCAGAGGTGCCACAGTCAGCCCACAGAGATGACAGCTGCAGACACTGGCCACACCCAGGATCAGCCGCAGGGAGACGAGACAATGCCAAAACCCTAATCCCAAAGATACCAACTTTGCACAACACGTTACCAGGTGGCACTACCCCTCAGGCCCGGTAGGCGTCCCAGGTATGTCAGGGAGGGTCTGTCCCCATCCTACCCAACAGGGTCAGCACCTGGTTTACAAATGGAGACACTAAGGCCCACAGAAGAACTGTGCCTTGGCTGAAGTCCGCAGGGATGTACTGAGCCCAGTAACAACTGGTGAGCGTGGTGTGAGGCCGTCTCCTCTCATCCCTCCCTGCTGGGGTGCAGACCAGCCCTCTGGGGGGGGGGGCTGCAATCCTCCCAAAAACCAAAGGATTGGAGGTCTCACAAGTCTGTGGCCACACTGTATGCTGCTCAGTGCCTGAGGCATTGAGGGGTTGGAGGATATGGCCTACCCCTCTCTGAGCCAGCCTGGACTTTGCTTGTCAGCTGGCAACCCTTGGGCACAACAACATCACTCAAGCTCTCTGGGTCACCAGATGTGGCCAGGCCAGGGGAGTACCCGCTGCACTCAGAGGTGTGTGTGCTAGGAAGTGCCCGGCGTGAGGCTGGGCTTCCTAAGCAGTGTCCTCTGGGTCCCAGCTTGCAGCCCCGAGCAGTCCATAACAGTGGAAGAACCCCAGGTCCTTACTGATGGCCAGCCGCCAGCTTCTGGCACCCTCCAAGTAGCCCTGCTTAGTAGGGCTATTACAGGTGGGGAAATTGAGGAATAGGGCAGGAGCAGGCCTTCTGACTTCAGTCTTGTTCACATCACCTTCCCTAACCACTTGTCCCTGAAGCCTCAAGACAGAGAGGCCCAATCCCCACTCAGTGGCATCGGGGTAACTCACCGTTTTTGTCTGCACGTCGGAAAATCTGCAGAGAGAAAAAGGTAGTCAGGCCTGAGCAGGAGGGGCAGGCGCCCCCCAGCGGCTTTTGCCCGTACTGAGTTTCTCCCCCGTTCCTCAGGAGCTGCTCCGCCAGGGGAGGTTGCCTGGCTCGCTTGGGAGGAGGGGGAGGAGACCCCATCAGGGGCGGTGCTCAGGGAGGCTGGGCAGGGTCCCCGGCCGCTCCTCGGAAGCAGCCGCCCCCGCTCCCTCTGCACTGCTGCCTGGCAGCTCCAGGCAGACGCACGCACGCGCGCTGCACAGGCACACACCCACACACAGCCCCTCGGAGCCCACCAGCTCCTGATGGCCAGCTCCGGTGCAGTGCCCCATGGACAGCTCTGTGGGGAACCCCTTTTATCCTCAGGGCTCTGCAAGGGATGACTCCGGGGGCTTGGCCAAGACACTAACCTCAGCTGAAGCAGGCCAAGTGGACTTGCCGGTGGGTGGCAGAAGCTTGGTGTTGCCCAGGCTAAGCCAGGGGTCTTTCCCTTGGGGCCCCTGACACTTGCCTGGGGCTACACTCAGACTGAGCCCCAGCCAGGGGATCAGTGCTCAGGCAGCACTAGCTGCCAGTGTGGTGGTGGCAGCAGATGTCCACACCTGGGGGCTGACAGGTGGGAGGCCAGGGGCACCTGCCGCCTGTGGGAGTCTGAGACAAACACAGCAGTCAGGCCCACTTGGACCCACTGAGTCAGGACCTACCTCTTAGCCTGATCTCTAAAGTCTCAAGCACCCCGCACCATGAGGTCTGAAGAGGAGCCCAGACACAGGGCAGCCCCAGCCCAGTGGAACTGGCTTAGACAGGGAAATGGGCCCAGGGAGGGCCGGCAACATGCCCAAGTTTCCCACTGGTTCCCGGACACTGGGGAGGTGTCCCAGGATTGGGGAGCCCTGCTAGACACCCTCTCACCTCTACGCCCACTCTGAGGCAAAGTTGCCCTCTCGCCTTGTACCCTGCAAGCAAGGGCCCAGCACCTGCCACTCTTTCAGGCCCTGGGCTTTTCGAGGAGCAGAGCTCAGGGAGAGCCGTCCAGCATCACCTCCTCCTCTAGGCTGGGCCCTAAGTCCCCTCAAAGTCACAGCCTGGGCACCCACAGGACTGCTCCTGACTGGCCAGGTTCCCCAGGCGGGGGGCCCTTGCTCCGGGTGCTCAGAACCGCCCCAGACCCGACAGGTAATGACTGACTTGGCACAGCCACCTGTGGTAGTGTGGGCTCCAGGCTGGCGCTCTCCCTAACCCCTCACCCCACTTCACAGATGAAGAAATGGGGTCTCCAGGCTGGGCAGGTCTCAGAGGGAGGCAGCAGAAGGAGCTGGGCAGGCCGAGCCCTGGCCTCTGCCCAGGCCAGCGACCTCGGAAGGGACAGTTCTGAGTCCTGCCGTCTGTGTGTACGTGGGCACAGGCGCGGGTCTGAGCCACTAGCGCCCCCCTGCTCACCAGGTCCGGCCTTCCCATGGGTTCCTGATGGAGAAAGGGAAGGGACAGACAGGAGCCCCCTCCCCTGAAGGCATGTTTCGTGTACACACACACACACACACACACGCACTCCAGGTTCCTCATTACAACCCGACCCCAAGTTTCCTCTATTGCTTAGTCTCTTTACCAAGTCTTCCGCCCCCCCCATCCAGCGGTCCCCACTCCCACGTTGCGAGGGGCGGGTTTCCCAGGGCTGGGGCGGAGGAAAAGGGTGAAAAGCGAGTCTGGGGTCCACTAAGAGAAAGGGGGTGGCGTGCGGGTGGAGGCTTCAGAGCCCAGCTCGGTCCTGGGGCGAGCGGAGTCAGGAAGTAAAGAGCGGCGGGGTGCGGACACTTCTATATTGGGGGGCAGGGGGCCGCGGGTCTCTGGGGGTGAGAACCAGGCTGGGGGCTGAGGATCCTGAGCATGGGAGAGAGGTGCGGCGGCGCCAGAGGTAGTTGAGGGGCTCGGAAAAGTGTGGCTGGGGCTGGCATCGGGATGGAGAGGAGGGGCTGGCGTTCGCGCGGCGCCCGTCCCGGGGAGCAAAGAGCAGGGGGGATTTGGTTAGGACAAAACAGGGGGCGGCGGCCGAGTGCGGAGGCTTGCGCTCTGGGTCCGCGGGGTGAGAGGGGGCGGGGAAGAGATAGCGCCGCGCAGGCGGGCCGGGGGCTTCGCTCTCTGGGCCCGGGGCCCGCCGGCCGCCGAGGGGGCTGGGCCGGGGTCCCCGTGGGCGGGAGGAGGGGCGGCGGCGCGGGCCGCGTACTCACGTCCAGGATGACGGCGGTGCCCCCGCGCGGCGCGCCGCGCCCGGGGCCGGGGTCCGCGGCGGGGGTGGCAGGGGCTGGCGGCGGCCGGGGCTCGCCCATCCTGGCGCCCACCCAGCGCAGCAGCCCGCCCAGCGCGCGGCCCTGCGGCGGCGGCTCCCGCAGCAGCCTGTGCGCGCCGGCCCTGCACAGGCGCGCCGCCCGCTCGCACATCGCGCCCGCCGCCGCCGCCGCCCGCACCGCCGACCCCCGCCCGCCGCTGGCCGCCGCCCCCGCGCGACCCTCCCGGCGCCGCCCGGCGCCGCCCCGCCTCCCGCGCCGGCCCCACGGCCGCCGACACCCGGGACGACGGCCGGCGCCGGAGGGGGGGCCCGGACCCCAGCCACGTGCCCCCGCCACGCCCGCCCGGCCGCGGGCCCCCACCCCGCCCGGCCGCGAAGGCGCTGGCATGCGCGCGGGGGTCGGCTGCGGTGGGCGCCGGGGACACGTCCCCGAAAGTTCCCCGCAGTGCCCCCCTGCACTCCCCCCACCTCTTGGCGCCGCCGCAGGGCAGGAGCGCGGGGTCCAGCGATCCCCGAGCGCCCTCTGCCGGCTGCGCCCGGGGCCCTCAGCCCCTGTTCACTCCGCTCTCCTGCGAGTCAGGCCAGAGCATTCCTAAGCGGAGCCCACTGGGTTCAGGTGATAGTAACAGGCAAAGGAAACCTAGTCCTCAGTCTCTTGGGGCTGGACATTGAAATGAATCCACATTGAAATGCAGAACTCAAGCTGATCTGCTCTGGCCGCCACGGAAGCAGTGGCAGGAGAGCCTTTGTCTGGCAGTGATGCATACGTTAAGAGATTTGAGGGAAGAGGGGTTAAAGGGAGAAGGTGGCCCTGGGCTAGAGCCAGCCTGTGCAAAGGTTCCGGCAGGCAGGCAGGTGCTGGGTCTGGAAGATGGCTGGATCTGAGGTGAGGCAAGCAGGGGCAGCTGCAGAGAGGCTGCTCCTGGCACACGCCTCCCATCTAGCACAGCTCCCCTCCACCCTACCCTTGTCCCCAGCCACAGGCCACTTCCAGGACCACTCCCCCCCCCCAACACAGTCCTCTGGCTGAAGTGGAGGCAGATCCTGGTTTTATTTGGGACCTGATTCTGGGAGGAACCAGCCTGCAGTTGTTCTGGTGCTGGCTCTGGGGCCCCACTCCATCAGCTGTTCCCCCAGACCCCAGGCCCAGCATTCTCAGGCTTGGGGCCTGAGTTCCTCACTCCTCTGACCCAAATGGGCGACTCCTGATCCCATCTCTTGCCCTCACAGGGCATCTGCTGGGGGCCCTGCGTGCCCCCGGGCTGTGTGATCCTGCCTCAGGGCCTGGGTGTCAGGGCTCTTGTGGGACCTTAGGGTGGCTTCTGGGTCTCCTTTCTCAGCAAGGAGCTGGCTACAGCCAGGGCCCCACCCTGCACAAATCGCACAAAATTGTCCCCAGCCAGTGGTCCCAGGGCGTACAGGCCCTCCTGGCGTGTGCTCTGGTAGGTGAAGGGGTCCACGTCGATGGGGTTCCTCTTGGCACTCAGGGGCTGCTCAGGGTCAATGGCGAGGTTGGCACCTGCCCCAGGGAGGAAGGAGAGATCAGGGTGCGAGCCGATGAGGACCAGGACCAAGGAGACGCTGAAGACCTGTTGGTGGCCATACGTGTCGCAGAGCACAGCCTGGTGGCCCTCCTTGAAGAGCAGCGGCTGGTGCCTGGGGAGACTGCGGTAGCCCTCGTAGGGGCTGGGTGACGGGGCTGCCTGCTCCCGCATCATCTGGTGCACCTTGTGGTACTCGGGGTACAGCATCTTAGGCAGCTGGTTGAACACCAGGCCGGGGTCGTCCACTGGCCGCCGGAAGGCATGGATCACAGGGATGCCACAGTGGCGGGCGTAGAGGACTGCATCGGCTGCGGACAGCCCTGCACCGATGATGAGCACGGGCTCCGAGGCTGGGGTGATGGTCCCTGCCTGCGTGGCCGCCTCCAGCGCCGACAGCTCGTGGTGCACATAGGGCAGGGCCTCACCGGGGATGCCGAGCTGGGCTGGGTTGTCAAATGTGCCCGTGGCCAGGACCACGTTTCGGGCCCACAGTGAGAAGGGCCGCTGGCAGTGGTCCTTAGTGGTCAGGATGCCGCGCACTCGGAAGAGGGTACTGGGGTCCTCCCCGATCTCCACGCCTGTGACCAAGGCACCAGACACAAAGTTGTGGCTCAGGCCCTTCTTGGTCACATAGTCCCTGTAGTAGTGGGCGATGTCCCCGGCTGTAGCCCGGCTGTTGCGAAGACCTCTGTGAGAAGACAGAGGAGTGGGGGTCAGTGAGCCACCTGGGGTGGGTGCATGGGGGTAAAATTTTTTCCTCCTTCCCTCCCTCCCTCCCTCCCTCTCTTCCTCCCTTTCTCCCTTCTTCCCTCTCTTTCCCTCCCTCCCTTCCTTCCTCTCTTTCTTTCTGAGACAGCTCAGGGTGGCCTTGAACTTTTTGCAGCAACCCTCCCGTCTCAGCCTCTCACATGCTGAGATTGCAGATGTGTACCACCACATCTGGCCTTTAAATTTAAAGGTTGACTTAAAAAATATGCCATTGAGTGCCAAGGTGTGGTGGTTCATGCTTGTGATCCCAGCACTCTGGAGGCCAAAAGTTTGGGCATCTTAGTGAGATCATGTCTCATGTCTTAAAATTTAGAAAGAAAAAAAAATTAGAAACTGAAAGGGCTGGGGATGGAACTCAGTGGTGGCTGTGAGGCCAGAGTGGCTAAATCCCAGGCTTGGCCTTAGCTCAGTGCCCCGTGTCCCACGGTGTGACCAGGGGTAACCTGAGTCCCAGCTTGTGGGCACCCTGCTGAGGACAAGCTGGGTGACATTGCAGGCCTGCTTATGCCTAAACTCCTGAAGTCTGAGCTCAGGGGTGGGGCCTGGGGCCTGGCCCCTGTCCCCTTTCTGTAAGAGCCGACTATCATAGTGATCTGTCTTCAGAAGAGGACTCACAGGGCGATATTTGCTGACATGACAGACTAGCAGGGACTGGTCACTGCAGCAGAGCCACGAGGTCTCTAGCGAGTTGGGTGTGGCTTCTACTTTGTCCTCGGCTCACGGTCAGGACACAGCTGAACTGGGAGGCGTGTGGCCCTTGGGAGTATTTCCAGATTGTGGAAAAGGAGGGCTACAGAGTTGTGTCCTGGCTGTGTGAAATGCTCAGGGTACGGTGTGAAAGCCCAAAAGCAGGGTGTGAAAAGGGCCATTTCCGCATGAAGTGGAAGCTCCTATCGACCAGCATCTCCCCACACATGCCTGGCATCTTCCCATCAACTCTGAGGGAGGGGGTCTTTGTGGCCCCGGCACAGTGATGCCTGGAGCGAGGACATGGCTTCCCCTGTGGGGCAGATCGTCCCAGGGGCGTTGGCCCCCGGGTATCCCTGGAGGAGCAGAGGCCAGGTTGTGTGTTCCCTGTGACCATGCTGTCTGTCCAGTGCTCTCCTGCTGGCATACAGGCTGGGTCCAGTCTTCCTCTTTGTGCCAAGTTCGGTATTCTAAGTGTGCCCGCTCACATGAAGCCCCTCCCTAAAGGCTGGGTGCCACCCATGTAAGGCCCAGTTGGGGGCTGTGGTGGGGCAGGAAGCACAGGACCTGGCAGCCAGCTTGGTGTTTACTTCTGCTCCTCTGTGGGCACATCTTTTCCTGCCTCAGTTTCCCCTCTGGAAGGCCCCTTTGCTCCCAGGCATCTCACTTGCGCTTTCGCTGCATCCAGTCTTTGACCTGCAGGTTGGGGAGCCCCATCCACTCGCCCTGGCTCAGGGTCACCATGGAGCCTTCAATGGCCTGCAAGGCAAGGGGTCGTCAGAGCAGCCCAAGGCTCAAGGCGGGGGGTGGGGGTGGGGGGTGGGGGAGGCAGGGGTGCTGAGGGAAGTAGAGTAGAAGCCAGGGAGGCTGGACAGACAGCCCCACTCACATGCCAGGCACCCCCAGGGGGGCCGCGGCCCAGGACCAGGTGGGGGATAGCTCGCTCCTTCTGCTGCTTCCAGCAAAGCACAGAGTCTGTAGTGCCCCCGAAGTCTGTGTCTGGGCGCAGAAGGGCATCGAAGAGCAAAGCCACAGGGCTCTGGGTCCGCCCTTCAAGACCCTCAGACAGGTAATCCAGGTCCTGCAGAAGGAGCGTGTGTTAGAGAGAAAAAGGGAGGCAGGAAGGTAGGGGCTGGGCCTGGGGAGCCTGGTCACACGGGGTGTCCACAGCCACACAGGCAGCCTAGAAGGGACTTAAGCCATTCCCTTGCCCTGGGTTTCTTCCTTTAATATTAGGGCTGGGAAGTGCTGCCTTTTCCCAGTGGACTCACCCAGCATGCTGAAGGCTTTAACAGGTCCTGCAGCTGACATTTACCGGCCATGCTCTTCAGGAACCAGCAGCCCCAAATTCCCTAGGGTGGGACTGTCCCCTGCACACAGCCCGTGGGAGCTGGTTTCTGCAGAACGCAGCCTGAGGGGTTGCATGCTGTCCTCAGGCCTTGCTCAGGGTAGGAGGGGACCCAAGAAGCACTGGAGGGGCTCCTGGTACCCCCTTTGCAATAGCTCAGCGCCCCCACTGTGACAGCCAGGACCATCAGTGCCATGGGGCATCCCCTGGGGAGGAGGCTTCCCCGCTGAGGACCGTGAAGTGGTGTTTGTGGGCCTGGGACACCCTTTTCTCTCTCTCATGACTCCCCAGGCTGGGGCTGACTCCATGGGCTTCCCACCCTAAGGCATGGTGTCTTCCCTGGGGGAACCTGAGCACCCGGACACCTTCTGGGAGTCAGGGACCCACCTGGTCCAGGAGGCAGTGCCCCAAAGCCTTGGCCAGCTTCCTTTGCAGCAACGGGTGTGGGTGGGCAGCGTCCGGTTTCACGTAGGGTGTGTGGCCCGAGAGCAGGTAGGACAGGCAGATGCCTGAGGGCCCATTGCCTGCAGAGACAGGGGATCCACAGCTGCTGAAACTTGCCGTGCCCCAGGCCAGGCCAGCTGCTGCCTTCAGATCCCCAGGTGTGTCCCCTCCACCTTCCCAGGGTGACACTCACCAATGATGATGACAGGCAGGGGCTCTAAGCTGCTGGTGCCCATATGGTCCTTCTTGGACTCACTCATGCTGGGGCTGGCAGCTGGCCTGGGGGAGAAGTGGGGAGCAGGGGGTTAATCTTTCAGCTGCTGGTGGCCCTTGGAGCCAAGTCAGGGTGCAGGGGACTATTGTGGCATGACTCCCTTCTCCCTCATTATGGCTAATATCTAATGTCCCCCTAAAGCCTAATGTGCTCAAAGGTTAGGCTTTTCAGATGTGGCTGGATCATGGGTGTGCGATACTGGATTAGTGTGCAAGTTCTGGGTATGAATAACGTGAAGGCCTGCCCAGGGTGTGGGTGGCACCAACCAATAGGTGGTAGCCTGGGTGGGATAAAAGGGAAAGGGAGGGTCATTGCTTTGCTGCCTCCTCTCTGCCCTACCCCTCTGCCTTAGAACCAGTTGACGGTGGACTAAACCCTCTCCAAACTCTCCTCTAACTTGTGCCTGTTGGGTATTGTCCCAGCAACGGGAAAGTAAACAAGTAAATAAGACACTCCAGTTCCCCAGTATTCTCAGAGCTCATTCTCCTTCCTGCTGACCGGATCACCCTGCACCTTCCAACTCAGCCCTGCCCTACACTGGCCACCTCACCCATGGGCACTGCAATGCTCTGAAGCTTGTTAAGTGGGCTGCTCCCTAGCTGTCCTGGGACCTCTGAGTCTTGGTGTCCTCATTTCTCGTGAGAGTCCTGACCTCAGTCAGGGGTTTCTGAGGGACACAGGTGGAGCGCCTGCCCCAGGGTGAATTCTTTAAAGGCCTGGGCTTATTGCCTGGTGGTCTACAACAGTCAGAGTCAGATGAAGGAAGCAAGCAATGTGGGTGGTGCCTGTGAATTTGCCTTTCTGTGGGCGCTGGCGCCCCCTGCTGGCCGACCGGTCCAAATCATTCAAGGGAACCAACCAGTCCTTCCAGAAACACAGGGGTTTCAGATTGGCTTTCCCCACATCCTGGCACAGCTAGCAGGGCCACAGCTTCGCCAGAGTCCCACCTGCAGCTCTGCAGGTGATAGCCACACACAGGTGAGGGAGCCACACACAGGTGAGGGACAATGGCACTGAGCAATGACTGTGTGCTGGCATCTGAACAGTGTTTACTTGCTGCCCTCCCACCATGATCCCATAACAGCTCGCTGAGAGTGCCGCCAGCCTGACCAGGCCACTGTTCAGGTGCGTGTGGAGTCAGAGGCCCACACAGCTTAGGCTCAGCCAGTATTTATTTATCACTATTGAGGATTGAAGCCAAGACCTTTGCACTGAGTTATGTCCTAGTGCACACACACACCTTTTTTTTGAGACAGGGTCTCGCTTTGTAGTCCAGGCAAGCCTCGAACTCAGAAATCCTCCTGCCTCTGCCTCCCGAGTGCTGGGATCACAGATGTGAGCCACCACGCCCAGCATTGTATGTGGTTACCGGGGATTGAACTCAGGACCTTGAGCTTGCAAGGCAGGCGCCAGAACCACTGAGCTAACCCTCCGGCCCACACACACCTTTATTTTGAGAGAGGGTCTTGTTTAGTCGCCAAGTTGTCTAGGCTGGGCTGGAACTTGTGCTCCTTTTGCCTCAGTGTTCCAGAGTGCCTGGGACATGGGTGTGCACCCACGTTCACACACACTGTGACACTAGACCTGTCCCTGGGGGCCCTGGAGGGCTGTGGAGGAGGTCACACTCTGGTGTGGGGCCCGGGTTCACCTCCTCCCACAGGTTCCTCCAGCAGAGGCAGACCTGTGGATTCGGTATGATTCTGATTAGGGAGACTGGGTAACCAGTGGCCTATTTTTGGGTAAATCTTCCACAGGCCAGCCAGACTCCGCTGAGGCCAGTGGATAACCTCTGGTGTGGACAGTGGCAGAAACACCTGTGTCCAGCACGGCCAAGTCCCTAGTCTTGGAGACTTCCTGAAAGGGGAATGGTGGCTTCTTGCTGATGTCGGGGACCACATGGTGGGGCCCATGCTGCCTGCCAGCCTGTGGGGCAGTCTGGGCCTCACCCTACTCTGAACAGTTGTAGCAGTAACTGCAGAGGGCCTGGGGCTGGCTGAGTATAGAGCAGCTTGGGAACACGGGCGCATTGGTAGTATAATCTCCATCTAAATGGCTTATTCTAACTCTTCCTAAATTTGATCCCTGTGAATTGACCTCACACAGACACCCGAAGGGCCACTAGCCTGGAAGGGAGTGTGCCAGCCTGTCCCACAAGCTCCACTGGAGCCCACCAGGAAGGCAGTGGCAGAGCCCTGCTGACAGGAGGAGTCAGAACTACATCCTCTGTTCCCCTCCCCCACAGCAGGGAGGTGCTGATTAACTCAGGGCTCTCCGGGACCAAGGTTCCCTCCCCAGTCCTGAGGTGGAGGTCTGAACAGAGAAGCTTCTGGATGCCACACACATGAGGTCACCGCCCAGGGGCTGGGCCTCAGAGGTCACTTCCGGTGCAGAGATACAGGACATCCCCAGTCCCGAGCAGCTGGAGGCTTTCACTCTTGGCCTTGGACAAACCGCATGCTAGGAACTTACAGGGAGAGGATCGTCCAAAGGTTCATTATCCCCATTCCTTTAATGCTTCTTATTTTATGGAATTGAGTTCATCCTCCAGGGCCTTCACTGAGCTACAATTGTTTTGTTTTTTGAGGGAGGGTCTTGCTAAGTTGCTATACTGCAGAGGCTGGGCTTAACTTTGCAGTCCTCTCACCTCAGCCTCCCAAAGTGTTGGGATCCCAGGTATGTGTCACCATGCCTGGCTGGTTACCCTCCAGTTCCAACGATTGGCAGATGTTGGGAAAAGATGTTAACCTTAAAAGTGGGGGGGGGGGTTCAAGTTTCACAAAAGCCAATGACCGTAAGTGAAATGGGAACAGTTGCATCTTCAATGAAATTTCCCCGGCAGTGTTGGCTCTGGCATGCTGACAGCTCCACAGTGCACAGAGGGCACCTGCCGGCTGCATTCTCAGCCCTGGGGGCCCCTTATGACACCCCAAAGCTGGGCTTCCTGTCCCCGTTTTGCAGAGAAGGAGCCTGAGGTCAGGAGCTGCTGACATCTTGCTCCACATCATCTGGGAATGCGCACGACACACAGCCTAGTTCTGCCCACCAAGAACAAATTCCCTTAGAGCAATGCAGCAGGTAACAGTTACTCTCTGGAGAAAGTGGAGCATGCGTTTAATCTCAGCACTCTGGGAGGCTGAAGCACGAGGGTGGCACGGGCAATTTAGACTTAGTAACTCTCCATTGTACAATAAAAGTAAAAAGTGCCTGGAGGCCTGGCCCTGGGCATGAAGCTGTCAGCCAAGTGCTACTTGCCTTTAATCACTGGGGTGCCAGCTCCCATGGGGGGGGTGGCCCTTCCACAGCCAGGAGCCTTCTGTGAGGCACCCAGGCCCGAGATCCCCATGGGCTCTGTCGCCCTAGGCAGGGGAGTGGTGGCCCTTGGACACTGGGCAGCAAGCCTGCTGGCCACGCCTCCTTCTTGCCCAGCAGCAGTTGCTGGGACTGTGCTCTGCGGTGACAATGGGGCCGAGGTGACTGGGCACCTGAGTGGGGCACAATGGGGAGGCGCTGGGGAGCCGGGTGGAGAGTCATACAGAGCTGTGGGCTCCTGGCTGGCTGGCCACCCCTGCCTTCCGGCCACCACATCCCACCCCGCAGCCTTGCCCAGCGCGCTCACCTGGCAGGCAGCGGGTGAACGGAGCCCAGTGGGCTGGCCTAGACGGGCACTCGGAGGCTGTGGTCAGCGTGCCCGCTGTGAGAGCAGGACGCCCGCGAACACGGGGATCGGAGAGCAGTGAGAGACTTGGGAAGCGGGTATTTCAGGACTCGGGAGGAGGCGGGGTGGCGGGGGCGGGGCCAGGAAAGCACTTTCATAAGCGTGAGTCAGCAGGGGCCCCGGGTGAATGAACTTGCCCCCGGCGCCTTAAAGGGCCCTAGCCGGGCCACCTGCCAGGGAACAGGAAGCTGACCTGCTCACAGCCAGGCCCCCTCCCGGGGCTCTGCCCTAAGGAGGAACCAGACCCTGGCCCAACCCCCCCTGTTCCCTAAAGGAGGAGGAGAGCACACCTGGAGGGTAAGGGAGGACTTCCGTAAGTGGGGAGAGCCTCCCTGCCCTTCGGCCCCAGGATTTCACTGCAGGGAGAGGAAGAACGCTCCAGAACTAGCCCCGTGGCACCAGATCTGCCACTCCCCAGTGGGGCACTCCTGGCAAGTTGCCCGCCGTCTGAGCCTCAATCTGTCCATCTACAGCGGGGCAGAATAACTGATTCCTTCCAGGTGGGCTCGAGGGTTGGCGCGTCAGAACCTGCTCTCCGTCTCTCACACCTTGATCTGCCCCCTGCTGGCGGCCACCGTTCCTTCCCTGTCCAGGTTGCCAGAGGTTAACTGAGGGTGCGGGGTGAACAGCAGGCAGTGAGCGCTGGGGTTTGTGCAGAAGGAAGGGGGACAGCCTTTGGCCCGCGAACCTGAGCACGTAGTAGCAACGCTCGTTGTGGGTGCTATTGTTGCCTCATCTTCTGTCCTCTCTGCCGCCTTCGCCCCGGGCCTGCAGGTAGCCACAAGGACATGGTGGGGGGTGAGGTATGCCTCTCACTTTGGGAGCAAACTTTAAGGAAAAGCCAAGGCTCTTATGAGTCAAAGAAAAAAAAAATCACATTTTGATGCAATTTTCTGAAAAAATCAAAATGAATGCAACAAAAGCCAGGATTTACTTACACACTTGATGTTTTGTCCATCCCGGATTTTTTTCCCATACATTTTAACTTCTAAGAAAACTGCATGAGCTAGGTGTGGTGGTGAGCAATGGTAATTCCAGCACTTGGAAAGCTGAGGCAGGAAGATTGCCACAAGTTTGAGGTCAGCCTGAGCTACATAATGAGAACCTATCTCAAAAAAATTTTTTTTTGTTTTTTTTTTTTTTTGAGACAGGAGTCTTGCTTTGTAGTTCAGGCTGGCCCTGAGCTCACTATGTAGGCCAGGCAATCCCCGAACTCAGCAATCCTCCTGCCTCTGCCTCCCGAGTGCTGGGATGACAGGCGTGAGCCACCACGCCCGGCACTGTGGTATGTGGTATTGATTGCTGGTGGGGGTGAGTCTCCATGCCCAGCATTGTATGTGGTTACCGGGGATCAAACTCAGGATCTTGTGCTTGCGAGGCAACCACTGAACTAAATCTCCGGCCCCCCCCCAACATTTTTAAAAAGTTAAACTAAAAAAGTTATTGCCTAAATTCTTGTGTGTCCTGCCTGGAAGTACAAAGTTTCCCGTGTTTTTAAACTTCTGAACCTCTGGCAACGCTTCACCCCCTCACCCTAGTCCTGCCTTGGTGACCACAGGGTGTGGCACGAGACGACCAGCAAGCGCTGCCTGCATAGTGGCTGAAGAGCGGGTACAGATGTGCCGTGGGGGCAAGCTGAGAGGCTGGTGGTACCCTGAGGGCCTGGGGGTAGCACAAGGAGTGGGCGAGAGGGTTGGCAGGTGTCCTGGGATCGGGGAGAGCTCAGATGTCTGCACCCGCAGATGTGTCTGCATGGCCCTGACAGGAGCCAGGCCCGCCCTTCCCCCATTCAGCCTTGGGGCTGAGTTTTGCCCCATCTGGTCTGAAGGATCAGAAGAAACCTGAGCTTGGTTTAATGCCCGGTCATCACTGCCTTATGATATGAGGCACTCCGACCCAAGGTGTCCTGTGTGGCCCTTTGTGCATGGCCCTTTGAGCGCCGGCCCCTGGCTGGCTCCAGCCCCACAGAAGCTGTGCTGGGAGAGCCACAGCACGTCTGTCCCAGCGTGGCTCACAACCCCACGCTCCTGCCACTGAATGTGCAGCAGCGGGAGCCTCAGGGGCTGTGGGCTTTGGGTCTCAGATGTGTGTTGAAGCAGCGTCTTTTGCGGCAGCCGCCCGGCCTCCCCTCCCCAGCCGGGAGGTCCTGGTCTGCAGCTCCCCGCTGTCTGGTGTCTGCATGTGAGAACTGAGGCAAAGAACTGCACGCAGAGCCAAAGGCCCTTTCCCTGCGGCATCTCAGCCCAAGGAAGGTGAGCGAGGCTTGGGTTGTCCTGGGGGGCACAGCCATCAGGAAGAGGTTTGGCTGGTCCCACCTCCTCTCTGATCTGACTGCTCCTGGGCCTGACCCCTTCCTTATCTGGCGTTTGCTGATAAGGTGAATTTGTTGATGGGGAGATTTGTGGGGGCAGGGTGTGGACTTTCTCCTTCCTGGCCATGTTTACCTGCTGGGACATTACTGGAAACAGTTATTGAGCTGGTTCTAGAAAGTGAAAACACAACAAACCATCCCCAAACCAGGAAAAGGTGAAGACTGGAGGCTGCGGAAGAGAGCAGAAAAGTGGGGTTCAGTGGGGAATGCAGGGGGGCTCTCTCCAGGGCTCTGTGCGTGCTGTCCCCGGCCTGCCTGTGTCCCTCTGGTCTTGAGGGCAGGTGGCCTCCCAACATGCAACCACATCCCCCATTTTGGATGTGCTGGATGTAGGCTGGCCTGGGCATTTCAGACCTACAGGAAGTGAACTTTTAGTATGTTCCATGCAGTACTTGGGGTATACTTACACTAAAGTTTATTTCTCCTCAACTGACATAAAATCCAAATTTTCCCAAGTGGCCTGTACTTTATTATTTATTTATTTATTTATTTATTGAGACAGGGTCTCGCTTTGTAGTTCAGGCTGGCTCTGAGCTCATTATGTAGCCCAGGCAAGCTTCGAACTCAGCAATCCTCCTGTTTCTGCCTCCCGAGTGCTGGGATTACAGGAGTGAGCCACCACGCCCGGCACTGTGGTATGTGGTATTGATTGTGGGTGAGCGTGAGTCTCCATGCCCAGCATTGTATGTGGTTACCAGGGATCAAACTCAGAACCTTGCACTTGCGAGGTAGGCACCGGAACCACTGAGCTAACCCTCTGGCCTAACCTGTACTTTAATTAACTCATTAATTAATTTTTTGATACAAATTCTCACTATGTAGTTCAGGCTGGCCTTGAACTCACTATGTAGCAATGGCTAGCTTTGAATTTGAAACTGTCCTCCTGCCTCAGCCCTTTGAATGCTGGGATTATAGGTTGCACCCCCATGCCAGACTAACCTGCATTTTATTTGGCAATTCTAGTTGTTCAGTGTAAAATACAGACTACAGTTTGAAAAGTTAGCACAAGAAAAAAATAGGTGAAATGTCGTCTCCTTAATAATTTTTTTTGTATGTGTGTGGTACCGGGGATCGAACTCTGGTCCTTGTGCTTTCAAGGTAGGCACGGTACCACTTGAGCTGAATCCCCAGCCCCTTAATAATTTTTATATAGGTTACACATTGAAAGGAAAATCTTTGGCATATCCAGTTATGTAAAAACCATGA
Source organism: Thryonomys swinderianus (assembly GCA_004025085.1). Taxonomy (NCBI): domain Eukaryota; kingdom Metazoa; phylum Chordata; class Mammalia; order Rodentia; family Thryonomyidae; genus Thryonomys; species Thryonomys swinderianus. Next base: position 23,709 of record PVIC010004637.1, read on the forward strand.
TTAGGTTTAATGCTATGGGTTCTTCCCAGGGTGTGAAGTGGCTATGTTAGAGTTTCAAGTCGCATGGGCAGTGCTGGCCCGGCTGGGGTAGTCTCTGCTGACCCAGGGGACATACAGCCTTAGCACTGCCCGCGTGTCCCAGCAGCCCTTCCGGCCTGGAAGAGCAGGTTCCCTAGGGTGCTGTGAGAGGCTGGGCAAAGTGGCCTGAGAGAGGGTCTTCCTTCTGAGCCTGTTTCCCAGACAGCGTAGGAGCCACCTGTGTGGTGCAAGCAGGGCATCAGTGGCCACAGAGCGGTGCTTGAGCCCAGGGGAAGACCTGGTGTGAGCAAGCACAGGGTCCCGGAGCATCCATATTCCCCAGACACAGCAAACAGCCCCCGTGCGCACCAATCCCAATATGAGGAAACTGAGGCCCGGAGAATGGGGACATGGCCAGCTTCTGGAAAGGGCTGAGTGGGGCCTGGGCTGTCCAGCCGTTCCAGCATGTGGTGGGTATTGCTAATATTTGCCCAGCCATACTGTTTGCAGGATCTGGTCATTGGCACCGTCTTATCCATCCTCCCAGCAGCCCCAAGGGGTGGTGCACAGGTGCAGTAATGATTTCCACTCACAGCAAGAGGCAGACGGCCTGGCGAAGGCCCAGAGTGGGAAATGGCTTCAGCCCTACCCTGTGTGGTGGTGGAACCTGTGCCAGTGCCGGCCCCGGGGAGTGGCCCAGCGCAGTGCAGGGCGCAGCTGCTGTGCAGCCCAGGGGAGAGGGCATGCGTCTGCTCGCGAGTCTCGGCAGACCAAGGCCTGGGCCAGGTGTGAAAAGTTTCTGCTATGGAGCTGGACCAGAGCTTGCCCTCCCCGAGCGCCCATTTCCTGTCCCCTCTGAGAAGGGGATAGTGACACCTGCCTGCGCAGTGCTTCTCCTCCCTGCTGTGCATTCTTATCGCCCTCCTGGAGGGGTTCCAGAGCTCCTGGCAGCCTGGGCTGGGCACTGCTGCACGTGAGCACTTCACCCCTGCGATGCCCAAGAGGACAGAGGTTCCTCAGAAACTAAAACGAGAATTTCCATTCCCCTTCTACGTATTTTCTTCAAAGAGTTAAAGGCTTCGTATCCCAGTAACCCATGCATCCCCAATGAAAACCAAGGGTATTTTTTTTTTCTTGCAGTATCGGAGATTGAACTCAGGACCTTGCACTTGTGAGACAAGCATGGTGCCCCTGAGCTAATCCCTGGCCCAGCAAGGGGGCTTTGGTCATTGCATCAGCATTAAAAGCAAAGACTTTGAGCCATTGTCCTGTCCACCTTCTGAGTACACTTCCATCAGTGTTGGCACAGGGGTGGAGAGAATATTAAGCAGCCCTAAGAGGTGCCTGTAGTAGGAGCAGACGGCAGGGTGGGATACTGCAAGAGACAGACAAGTGGATTATACCACTGGAGCGGTATGAGATGGGGGGAGGCTACAGGCCTTGTTGGAAATGGAAAGGAGCTAGACAGGGAAGCTGACAATTGCAGAGAGCAAGGCATTTCAGTTGGATTTTTATTTTATTTTTTATTTTTTTTGAGTCAGGGTCTCACTTTGTAGTTCAGGCTGGCCCTGAGCTCACTATGTAGCCCAGGCAAGCCTCGAACTCAGCAATCCTCCTGCCTTTGCCTCCCGAGTGCTAGGATTACAGGTGTGAGCCATCATGCCTGGCATTTTCTTTTCAATTTGTATTGGTACACAATGATGAGTCCTCATGGGAATACATTAGTGCATGTACATAATATATCTTCATTCCCTTTCCATCCCATTGTCTGTCCCTCTCTTGATTTCCTTCCCCACTGAGAAGAATGTATTTCCTTGCTTTCTTGATCTACTTTTTTTTTTTTTTATACTTTGGGTTTCTTATATGAAAGAAACCATGTGAGATTCCAGCTTGTGTGTCTGATTTACTCCCTCAGCACTAGGGTCTCTCAGTCCGTCTAACTTGGCCATGACGAGCTGTGTGGGTGTAAACACGTGTGTGTCTGTGTCACAGTGGTGCAGCCTCTGGCTGTTTACGGAGATTCCTGAAAGGGGCACAACTGGGTCAGGTGGGATTCCTGGTTTTCGTTGTGTGAGGAATCTCCACGGTGGTTGTGCAAGTTTACATTCCTGCTGACAATATGGAAGGCCCCTCTCCCCCAGCCCCACTAGCATTTGCTATTATTTGATTGCTTGATGATGGCTGTTATTTCTGGGATGAGATAGATCTCAGAGTTGGTTTGGTTTGCATTTCTTAAAGGCCAAAGATGCTGAACATTTTTTTCACATATTCATTGGTCATTTTTTTTCTGAGAAATGTCTGTTCATCTTAGTTGCCCATTTTGTCTTACCGTTGTTGTTCTTTTTTTCTTTTTGGGGAGTTCTATTTTTTTTAGTTCTGTATACATTCTAGATAGTAGTATTCTGTCTGAAGAATCGCTGGTAACTCCTGTCCCCCATTCTTTAGGTTTTCTTTTCACTCTGTTGGTTGTTTCTTTTGCTGGGCAGAAGCTTTTTAATTTGATATGTCATATGGATTTAAAAATTTTTGATTTCCATTATTTTGTATAATAAACAATAGTCATCATTTTCAATAAAAAGCAATTCAGTGGGACAAGGATTTTCAGTGCTTGGAGTCTTTCACTTGCATCACAGACACCTAGCACAGGGTGCAGGACGTAATAGGAGCTCAGCAAATATTAACTGAAGTGAATCAGGCTTGTGCTTTTAGACTTCCCTGGTAGACTTCTAAAATGTTTCTGAGCATGGAGGTTCCTTTGGGCTTTATGTCACATGCCTCTAGGTTGATGATGCCTTCCATGGTTTTTATGGTTTTGATATCAATTCTGGACCAGGCCGTGGTCAAGCCACATCACTCTTCCTTCAGAAACAGAGCTCTTGCTGGCTGATGTTCTTTCTGTCTGCATCTCGTCTCTGGAACTTGTTAGCTATTGTCCTCAGGCAAGCCATTCCACTTCCCGGGTTTGATCTCTTTATCTACAGAGTAGAGTTAATAAGATCTGTTGCCAAGACAGCTTGTTGCCTGGCAACCACAGGTGCTCAGTAAATGGCGAGGAGCCCTCTCCTCTGCCACGTTCTGGGCATCTTTGTGGTGATCCACGGACTTGCCTGTCACACAGCCCTCATCTCCCAGCTCACAGTCTTGAGGGTGGCAGTTCTAAGTGCGATTCACAGTCAGCAGCAGACACAGTGGCTAGGGACTTAATAGGATTGTGGAGTCCCAAGCTACCCTGAAGCCTGCATTCAGAAGTTTGGGGGAGGGGACCAGCTGCCTACTTTCCTAAGCCTTCTGGGCAGGTTTGCTGCTCACCCAAGGGAGGATCAGGCCTGTATGACAGGATGAGATGCCCCACCTAGGGCCCTGTCTCCACTGCTCTGGGCTAGTCTGTAGGAGACACAGATGGGTGGCAGCTATCTTTGGAACCAAGGCTGGGCCTTGGGTGACAGTGTTTCTGTAGATCCTGCTAATGTGTGAACATGTGCTAGGACCTGTATGGAGGGACCGTCAGCTTCAGGGGCCAAGTTTTACTGCACGGCTCTCTCATTTCCTGGAAAACCAGTGCCACCTGCTCGACCTGCTCTTGAGGGTCCTGTTGGCTTCCAGTGACACTTCAGCCAGGGCAGTGGCTCTGAGGGCAGTGCCCAGGTTCTGCAGGCTGGAATTTCACCATGTGGCATATGAGATCTGCAGACCCCAGGTGGCCTAGCCTGTCTGACCAGCTCTTGCCTACACTTCCCATCCATCCAGACAAGCTGTGACCTGTGCTGGCCCAAGTTCACTGCCTTGCAAACACCAGGCCTCAGCAGCCAGAGGCGATTGAGCTGTTTGCTTTCTGGCAACCGTGTCTGTTGTCCCTTGACCCCTTCCTTTTTGTCTCATGAGCTGCTTTAAAAAATCCTCTGTTTGCCACCTGATCAGGGTTTACAAACTGCTGTGGCCTTGCCTCTGTGGAGAGGTGAGGTCAGTGAACTCTGTGTCATGGCAGGAATGGAGGATGGCTCAGGAGCAGAAGAGCAATTGTGGCCCCACACCTGCAAGTGCCAGGGTACCACTCCTGCCCAAGGGCAGAGGATGATGATGAGAGCCCTGCCTTTCCCTACTGAGCCTGGACTCCTTGGACTCTCACAGACCACACTGATCCTGCCCTTGTCTCCCCATGGAGCCTCCTCCAGAGCTCCTTGCTGCCCTTAGCCCACCCCCATCTGGTGACTCCCCGGCCCTACAGGAGCCCCCACACCCTGATTCTCTGCTGTCCAGGTGAGGAGAGGAGAGGTAGCCTCAGGACCTGGCATCTCCTAGTTCCTCTGTGCTGGGCTCCTAGATTTCACAGTGTGTTCTCCACTAACCCAAGGCCACTGTCTTCCTGACAGCACTAACACAAGCCAACAAGTGTGTCCTGTGTGAAGATCTGGAGCTTTGTAGAGGGGTTTTGCAGAGCACTGGTAAGTTTTGAGGTACTGGGTGGCTTAGAAATCCCCTTAGGAAGTGAGGCTTCCTCTGGGCAGGGCTTGGAGATTGCAGAGGGTCAGGAGAGGCGGGCAAATTCTCATGCAAAAGCTGGCTGGGCAGGTGGAGGGTGCCTCAGAAGCTGGTCTACCCAGGTCCCAAAGAGCCTGCAGCCTGGGACAGCTTGGACATCACTAGCTGCACAGGGTGTCCTGAGAGGCCTTGTGCTAGGGACTGACAGATGGGCAGGAGTGGATGCAGGAGCTGGCATCTGTGGAGGCTGCCCAGGGTGAGCTGGCCATGTCTCGGGCCAACATGCTGGCAGGCAAGAGAGTAGATGGGCTGTAGCTCCCTCCTGGGGCCATGTAAGTGATTTGCTGGTGGATGAAATCTGGGGGCGTGAGCGGTAGCCTGCTAGACGCTGGATTCCCGACTCCCCCAAAGGGAAAAGCCCTACTGTGACAGCTGTGACCCTACAGGACAGACTCCCAGCGTGCAGGCCTGCAAGCTGCAGACCTGTGTGCGAGGAGGGAGAGCTAAGGGACCCGGCCAGTGGCCCTGGCTTGCAGGTCTCCCACCAGCCCACAATGAAGGAGCCTGAACACATCTTTAAGAGACTGAAATTTTGGCGTGGGCTTATGATTCGGGAGCCTCCAGGCCCCTGACCACACCCAAGACAGCAGAGATGGGTGGTGCTGGCTCAGGGCCACAGATAGAGTGACCTGGGGAAGAGGAGGACGGGACTGAGTGGCCAAGGTCAGTAAGCCAGAGAGAGTGAAGAGACCAGGCTGTGCAGTAAAGGCTGACACTTTGGGCAGCGCTTTGCCTGCCATAAATCCTCACCTCAACCCAGGAGGAGGGCGCTGTCCCCAGCATTCACGGATGGGCAAATTACCTGTCTGGCTTCACCTGGGTCCTCACCAAACACACAGTGGGACCTTCTCCTCTGATGTTACCTTGAGTAGAGGGGACCACATCAAGCCTGGGTTGTTTCTGGTTGTCACTGTCATCTCCATCATCGTCACCATCATCATCACCACCACCATCTGATCTGTCACCACCATCTTATCACCACAGTGGCACCTTTCTCACCGGCGTCCGGGGAGTGGGACACGGGTCATGGCTGACTGCGCATGTTTTCTACAGTGACCAAGACGACTCATCTGTTCACTGGGAGCAATTCGAGGCAGGGACTGGGCACTGAGCTGGGCATAGGGTGGGCTGGGCCTGCCTGCAGAGATGCCACTGTTGCCCTTCACAGGCGGGGCCTGACAGGCTGGGCACCAGGGCTCCCTTCCTTTCTGCCTTTCACCTTGGCTGCTGTGCCTCCCACAAGGCTGAGTGCTGCCAGCTGGTACAGTCAGGTCTGGACAGGCCTGAGCTGGGCACACTGGGCACCCAATGCAGGGGGAGCAACCTTGCTGTCTAGAAGGGAGACAGTTGTGGAGACAGCCGCACTGGTGGTACCCACACCATCCTCATCTGTGGGCAACATCTGCATTCAGGGCTGTGATGCCTGATGGAGGGACTGAGGCATGCGAGACAAACTCCACCACGCTGGGCTGGCTCTGTGGCCTCACAAGCCTGGGCAAGGATGGGCTGCTGCAATTATGGATTCTGGGCCTAACTCCAGGCCACTCTGCCCTGGGCTTCTTCCTGCCAACCCGCCCTCTGCTCTCCACAATCCTGTTGGGCAGGTCCTGCCTGTGCTGTCCTTACCCCCAGGTCTCTATTGTCTCTGCATATGGTTGGGCCTGGAGGCTGGGTGAGAGGGGCTGTCTCACAGCTCTCTCCGAAGTGAAACTTTATGGGCTGAGGTGCTCTGAACCCAGGCTGGGGCTGGGGTGCTGCATAGCCTCAGGGTGGAATGAACATGTGGGCCGCCTGCTCAACAGTTACAAGGTTTCAAAATGGTGGGAGTAGCAATTCGACCCAGCTGTGCTGTGGGCCATGTGCTCATAAAGCAGGCCCTGGCCTGGAACCGTTCAGAGGCCACAGGACAGCGTTCTGCCCACCAGTCACCTATCCACTCATCCAACCATCCTTTTATTGGCTTTCTGAGAAAGGGTCTCACTCTGTAGCTCTGTAGTCCAGGCTGGCCTTGAATGCTCTATGTAGTGTAGGCTGGCATTGCACTTGCTCTGATTCTCCTGCCTCAGCTTTTTGAGGGCTGGGATTGTAGCTGTGTGCCATAAGCCCAGCTGACCATTTATACGGTGTGAAATGCCCATGGCAAAGTAACTTCCCAGAGCTCTGGTCTGATTTTTCCTTTCATCCTTCATGCCATGAGCAGGTCAGGTGGGGGCCTGAGAGAGGAGACTAAGTTGGTTTCAGCCCTGTGCTGGCCTTGGGCAAGCATCCTTTAGCCAGCTCCCCTGGTTCCTCCTGCCACATCCAGCCCAGGACTCCAGTGGCTCCTGGAATAAGAATCCATGTGCTGGGCTTCTCCCTTCTATGTTGGATGCTGGGGATATGATGGCTCTGTTCCCCAATGGCACCTTCCCTCTCCAGAGGGGTATGAAGCCCTGTCTTTGGTTCCCCACACCCTTCCCTCTGGCCTCGATCCCAGGGCCCTTCAGCTACTGCCCCTTTATTGTTATTATTAAAAGATGAGGTGTGGGAGTGTGGGCAGATGGCAGAGAGGTAACAAACCTAGGATCTCCCTCTCTGTTGTTTGTTGTTCCAAGTCGAAATGCAGCAGCTTGGGGTAGAAGAGCAGGGAGTTCTTCCCTCCAAAAACAAACAAACAAAGATCTGAGACAAGTACGGAAGAGAGTAAAAGAAAATTGAAGAGGGAGCAAGTGCTGTCCCTGAGCAGGGACTCCCAGTGGGGGAGGGGCGGCCAAGCTGGGAAAACCACTGCACCTGTGAAATTGATGGCCCACAACTTGCCTCTAAGAAGCAGCCTTGTGGGACCACAGCGGGTGCTGCTCTAAACACTTATAAATTTGGTTCTGGAGAGAAGACAAAGGATTGGCTGTCAAGCAAGGAAGCTCCGCCCACTGCTCCAAGGGACAAGACATTCCGCTGCCCAGAGGGCACTTCCAAGCCTCGCCAAGAGTGCCAGCAGTGGGAGCTGTACACAGCGTTCCCTAAGTTGAAGCTTTCCATCCAGGTTGGCCACAGCATGCCTCTGCGTTGGAGCCCCCGACCTGCCATACTGAAGGGATGCCCACTGAGCGGCGCAATCCCTGTGAACTTCGCCATTGGTGAGTTTCTAGGCCCAGCACCACGTGCAGGACCCTCCACTCACTGGGGGAAAAGGCACCTTTAACTTCTCAGCCTGCAATTTCCCAGCAGAACTCAGGAATCAATGGGTCCATGCCTCAGGCAGCTTGTTGTTAATAGATTTTATTTTATTATATGCTGCTTTTTTGTTGTTTTGTTTTTGCTATTGTTGTAGCTGTTCTTCCTTCCTTCCTTCTTTCCTTTTTTTCTCTTTCTTTCTTTTTTTAGACAGGGTCTTGCTTTGGAGTTCAGGCTGGCCCTGAGCTCACTGTGTAGTCCAGGCAAGCCTCGAACTCAGCAATCCTCCTGTCTCTGCTTCCTGAGTGCTGGAATTACAGGCGTGAGCCACCACGCCTGGCATGTTTTTTCTTTCTTTTTTTCCTCTCCCTACTCTTCTGTTCTTCACTCATCTACTATCATATTGCTGTCTTCCCAATCCTGGATTTTTTCATTTCCTCTCTCAATTACTCTTATTTTTCAAGAGAGGGAAAATAGTGCCATGACTGCCCATTGCTGCTACTCTCCCTTAGTTTTCTCACCTTCATTTGTCTGGTCAGTATCTGTTACCTAAATTAATGCATACAGTCTTTCTTTCTCTCTCTTCCATACTATTACAGAGGGGTGAATATAGATGTTACAGGCCCTACTGCTGATAGTCTATTCTGTCTTGTATATGTTTCATCTGTTTCTTTTGTCCTCTAACCTCTATCAGTCCCCCAGGGTTTTGTAATCTTTATATATCCTCTAATTCTATTTCTAATTTCTCTCTCTTTCCTATCCCTCTACCATCCAACTCCCTGCTAGCCTTTTTAGTTCCAAAGGGTGATGCCCGAATATTATATATATTCTGTGGCTAGTTCTTAGGTTAGACATATGATCACAGCAGCCCAGGTACAGAGACAAAATCACCCACTAAGCACAAAGGCTCAGCAATGAGGAAAAACTCAAAATCTCAGATGCAAAGATCCCCACCTGAGGGGAATTCAGGGAAAAGAGAAATGGAGCATATGGAAGCTCAACAAACAGGACTCTCTGAGATGGTAACAAAAGCAGATCTAGTAAAATGGAAATTAGAACTGATTTCTGAGCTGAAGACAGATACTATCTGAGGTAAAAGATATAATTAATAGAGCCAAAGAGGAGATCAGGGACATGATACAATATGAGAAAGCAAAAGCAATAGAACCTTTTAAACAACTACAAATAGAGGTCTGGGAAATCAAGAGAGCAAAAATTTGCGAGGCAGGATGAATCAGGTAGAAGACTGAATTTCAGACCTAGAGGACAGGATGGCAGACAGGGACAATTTATGGAAAATGGAAAGGGACCACAAGAAATCAATCCAACAGCTCTTGGATGATTCAAAGAAGAATAACATAAGATTGGGCTGGAGATTTAGCTTAGTGGTTCCGGCACCTACCTTGGAAGTGCAAGGTCCTCAGTTCATCCCCAGTAACCACATACAACAATGTTGGGTGTGGTGACTCATGCCCACCAGCAATCAGTACCACATACCACAAATGCTGGGCTTGTGGCTGATGCCTGTAATCCCAGCACTTGAGAGGCAGAGACAGGAGGATTGCTGAGTTCGAGGCTTGCCTGGGCTACATAGTGAGCTCAGGGCCAGCCTGAACTACACAGCAAGACACTGTCTCAAAAAAAAAAAATCCTCAATAAGATATTGGCAAACAGGATACAGAGAGTTATCAAGAAAATCATATATCCTGACTAAGTTGGATTTATTCTAGGGATGCAAGCCTGGTTTAACATATGTAAATCAATAAATATAATACACTATATTAACAGACTCAAGGACAAAAACCACATGGTCATCTCAATAGCTGCAGAAAAAGCATTTAACAAAATCCAACACCCATTCATGATCAAAACCCTACAGAAATTTGGAATAGATGGACTTCATCTCAAACTAATACAAGCTATTTATGAGAAACCAACAGCCAGTATCATCCTCAATTGTCAAAAACTGAAACCTTTCACACTATAATCAGGAGCAAGACAAGGATGTCTACTGTCAGCACTCTTGTTCAATATAGTGCTGAAAAGATTAGCCACAGCAATTAAGCAAGATAAATAAATAAAAGGAATAAAGATAGGTAAGGAAGAAGTTAAACTGTCATTATTAGCCAGTAACATGATTCTCTATATAGAGGATCCTAAAAACTCAACCACAGAACTGCTAGACTCAATCACCAAATTTAGTAGTGGAGCTGGATACAAAGTCAATGCTCAAAAGTCAATAGCCTTTGTATACACAAACAATAGACTCACTGAGAGGGAAATACCATCCAATAAAGTAAAATACCTAGGACTCAATCTAACAAAGGAGGTGAAAGACCTCTACTCTGAAAACTACAGCACTCTGAAAAAGGAGATAGAAGTTATCAGAAAATGGAAAGACATTCCTTGTTCCTGGGTAGGAAGAACCAACATCATCAAAATGGCTATACTCCTACAACTACTATATAGATACAATGTAATCTCGATTGAAATCCCAACAGCATATTTCACAGATCTAGAGAAAATTATTCAAAAATTCATCTGGAAACACAAAAGACCTAGAATAGCAAAAGCAATTCTAAGCAACAATGACATAGTAGGGGGTATTACGACCCCCAACTTGAAACTTTACTATAAAGCCAGTGATAAATACTGCATGGTACTGGCAAAATAACAGACTTGAGGATCAGTGGAATTGATTAGAAGATCCAGAAACAAATCCAGATACACTAAGCTACCTCATCTTTGACAAAGAAACCAAATATCCTCAGTGGAGGAAAGATAGCCTCTTTAACAAATGGTGCTGGAAAAATTGGGCTTTAACCTGCCAAAGACTAAAAGTAGACCTATCTCTGTCACTGTGTACAAAACTAAAATCAAAGTGGATTAGAGACTTAAATGTTAAAACAAACACTAAACCTGCTGCAAAATAGGTTAGGTAAAACTCTTAGAGACACTGACTTAGGGAAAGACTTTATGAACAAAACCTCTACAGCATGAGATGTAGCAGAAGAAGTCAACAAATGGGATCTCCTTTTACTAAAAAGCTTCTGCTGGCTCCTGCCTGTAATCCCAGCACTTTGGAGGCAGAGGCAGGAGGATTGCTGAGTTCAAGGCTTGCCTGCGTTACATAGTGAGCCCAGGGCCAGCCTGAACTGCAAAGGAAATCACCATCAGAGTAAAGACAACCAACAAATGGGGAAAGAATCTTCACCAGCTGTCTCTCAAAGGCCTACTACGTAGAATATTTAAAGAGTTTAAAAAAAATCAGTCCCCCAAATTTAAAGACCCAATTCAAAATTGGGCAGCTGAAATGAACAGACACTTTTCAGAAGAAGAAGTAAAAGCTGCCAAGAAGCATATGGAGAAATGCTCAATATCGCCGGTCATTTGTGAGATGCGGATGAAAACAACAGTAAGATTTCATCTTACTCCACAAAGAATGGCTGCTATCTCAAAATTAGCCAGCAACAAATGCTGGCGAGGCTGCAGAGAAAAAGAACCCTTCTCCACTGTTGGTGGGAATGTAGACTGGTGCATCCTCTTTGGAGATAAGTGTGGAGATTCCTAAAAAAGACACTAGGGCTAGAGGTCCCATTTGACCCTGCTATTGCCCTGCTAGGAATATACACAAAAGAATTAAAAGAATCATATCATAGTGACATATGTGCACTCATGTTCATAGCAGCTCAATTTGTGATAGCTCAATCTTGGAAACAACCCAAATGCCCATCGATTGGAGACTGAATAAAGAAGATGTGGTTTTTCTATAAAATGGAGTATTACTCTGCCTTAAAGAATAAATAAGTTTGAGTCATTTCTACTCAAATGGACATACCTTCAGGACATATTCATAAGTGAAATAAATAGGTCATAGATGTGTAAATAGCATATCTGTTCTCTGATATGAGAAGCTGAAGATGTTAATGAGTTCTAGAATGTATGATGGATATTGTGAAATAGAAAATATTCAAAGGGAAATGTGGTAGAAGGGTGAGTAAAGAGGGGTAAAGAAAAAATGTAATGGTAATTAAAAAAAAGGAAATAAAACTTATGTATTTAGGTCTTTAAGGGGTGAGGGGGTGTGTGGGCTAGGGAAAAATGAGAATTAAATAGTGTCAGATATTGGTACTAATTCCCAATATTGAGTATGATCATAATGTGCATTATACAATGTACCAATAAAGATTAAAAAAAATTTAAAAAAAGAGGCATAACCTAACTCACAGAAAGCACTCGCATCTTACCCACAGCCCTGTAACTTGCGCTAATGAATGTGGTCATGCGACACCCCAGGGCCTCCCTCCAGCCTCTTAGCTCCCTGACTTCTGTCCAGCCTGTTCTGTCATGCTGTTCTTGGTGCTGACAATAGGTAGACTCACACGAGCTCGGCTTTGTGTCACCAGCAATGTGTGGTCGGCCATTTGAGTGTGGCACAGCGATCCTGCAGATCAGCACTCTCTGTTTCTGCCCAGGCAGTCTGTGAAACTTTGCGTAGCCAATCAGCTTCTGTTGGACACCCAGAACTACTGGTCACATGGAGTCAGTTTCCCAGAGGGTCCCCATACCTCTGGCCTCCTCCAGCAGCCTCAAGGCTAGTGCTGTGCTTCTCTGCCACAAGCTTTCTTCCCATTCACCAAGAGGGTGGATTCCCCTTCCACATCTTTCTCTGGCAGCCACCTGCTAGGCCCTGCAAAGCCCCAGCCTGCACACCTGCCTTGCTCACCCTCACTGGCTCCTGGCACTTTCTCCTGACTTCTCAGGGCAGTCACTGAAAGTCTCCAGGGTCTGAACACACCCTCTGTGTCCTGCAGTGTCCTTTCTGCCTGGACTCGGCTCCTCCTCATGCTCCTGGGTACGGCCTCCCTGCAGGCTGTGTTCTCTCTGGAGCACCTTGAGCAGCTGACTGGTGAGGCCCTAAGCCGCCTCAGTTTGGGTAACACCATCTGTGGGATGCCATAGGGTCAGGGCAGGCAAGGAGATGTTCTGCCCAGCTTTGTCTCCAGAGCCTGCCTGTATGCCGAGTACCCAGGAGGCCTCAGGGACTGCACAGGTGGCGGGCACAGGCTGAGTCTGCTGCCGAGTGGTGAGGTGCACACATTGCATGTGTGCAGTTGCTTCGGGGCCTGCCCAGGCCCCTGGAAGGTCCTAAGTGGTCCCTGGGTCCTTAGTGGTTTATTAACCTCTTTTCTGCTTTGTGAGCCACAGGTTGCTTTGTTTGCTCCTGATGTGGACAGAAGTGGCCTCCGACAGGACATTCTCTTGGAGTCTGGCTTCTCTTAGCCAGGGTCTTCTTGCTCAGTATGGTGTCTCCCCAGTCTGAATCCCCTGCCCTGTTCTCTGCATCTTCCTCTGCCTGTACCTGGCTGTCCTCCCCTGACTTCCCTTCTGGTTCCGTTTCCTTCTTCAGGCCGCTGGGCTATTTGTAAAGTCCTGGTTTCTGAGCACATGAGGCCCTCTCTTCCTGTTCTCAGCAAGGTGGCCTTGATGCTCAGAATGTGTGACATCTTTGGAAGGCATGAGCCATGGTAGGGTCCAGCTGTCCCCAGAGGATCCTAGGCAGTGAGGCCAATGCTTCTGCCTCCTGGGCCTTGCTGTGTCCCCTCTGCAACACCCTGGCCTTCCATCGGTCTACCCATATTACCCAGAGCTACAAGAAGACTAGCCACTCCTCCATGCTTGCCATCAACACTCCTCCTTGTGAATTCTACAGGGGTGCCAGGCCAGCAAGACCAGCAGCCCGTGGTCAGCAGCCTGGACTCAAGGGTCAGCAATCTGGGGTGGGGCCACACCCCCTAAGGGCTGTGACATTCATGTGTGTATGTGCACACACATGTGCAAGCTGCTGGCTCCTGGCCTACCTCTAGGTGGTGATGACCAGACCAAGCAGAATGAGCAGGACTGCGTTATCCTAAAATGAAGGATAAGAGACAAGGAGACAAGGTTGTGTGGCTTCCCCAGGACCAGCTAGTCCCCAGGGGATCTGATCCCAGCCTGCCTCCCATGAAGGTGCCCAGCCCAAGGGATCCTACTCACTCCTCCTCCATTGGCTCTGTGTGCCTAGCACTATGGCCCCTGGCTCCTGAGTGAGTCTAATCTGCAGGGAGAAGGGGCAGGAGATTTGAGGGCAGGAGGGGAATGTGCCTAGGGCAGCAAGGTGCTGGGTCCCTGGCTTTGTCCCTTGTTCAGGGAGAAATGAAGCAGGGGGCTGGGCTGCCCTTCCATCTGTGTCCACACCACGCCCACCCAGGTAGGAAGGAGGGAAGCCAGGGAGCTGGTTCTCAGTGTGGGCAGTAGCCCAGGGTCCCTGGCTCAGGGAGTGTTTGAGGTCTGTGAATGGCTGCTGGAGGGGTCTCAGAGTCACTGTCTGTCCTTCCAGGGTCAGCTGTACAGGAAGCCTGATCTTATGACACCTCCCCCTGCGCCAGCTATTCTGGTGACTTAGGTCGAGAGGAGATGGCGTCACAGTGGTGCTTCCCAAATCCACTGACTATACATCCTTCTTTTCCAGCATCTTGCAGAGCTGGCTTTCCTTGGAACAACATACTTTAGGAACTGTGGGATAGACATTTATATGAATATTGACTATCACTGTCACAGGCCTAAAGATCAGGAATTGGGCAAGTCAGGGACAGTGGTTGAGACTGAAGGGTCAAGAGCACCTCAGTCTTTTGGCCCGGATCACCAACTGTAGTTACTGAGGCTTTAAAAAGTTCCTCAGGTGACTACAACTATGTAGGCTGGGTGAGAACTGTCCTCTAGAGCTAGGACCAGTGGGCGAGGTAGGATGGTGGTCGTCTTTCTGTATTGCAATCTTGGGGCACACTAATAAGAGCTATAGAACGTGGGCACTGACTCATACTTGGTTCTTAAGAGAAACATCTGACATTGGAAAATGTACACAGAAGAGGAACAAGTACCTCAGGAATACTCAGAACCTGGTTATGAGGAATCACACCAAGCTTCTCCCCTCTGGAGCAGCAGGTACTGCTGGAAAAGGGCTGGGCCTGCCATGTGCCACACGCCCTGGCTCTCCTGGGGTCCAGCTCACTGGTAAAGCCAGTCTTGTTCTGCCAGGCTGCTGGGATGGTGGGATCCAGGCTGGGGGATGTGCAGCAAGGTGAACTACTTCAAGGCATTGATTCTCTGAGGGTGGTGGGGACTGGCTGGTGCACTAGTCCACAGCCTGATCAGTGAGCACATGAATTTTCATGAGCAGGAGTGAGGCCAGGTGAAGCTGGCCATGAGGATTCGGGTAGCAGTGCACAGCTCGGGGCCCCACAGCAGCAGGTTGCTATGCCTGCCTTTTCCGACTGCTCTCCTCTGGGCTTCTTCCCCAGAGCTGCACTGGTGGAACTTGGTGACCACCATGGGAGGGGCGAATTTCGTGATTTGAGGGAGACAGGCACCAGGACTGGGAATGGGGCCTGAGCACTCCAGGAAGCACAAACACCACAGGCAAGGGCTTGGGGCAGGAAGGGCGCGGTGCCTGAGAGCCACCAGGACCTCCTTTGATCTGGGGGAGAGTAAGGAGGCTGCAGTGGCCCCACAGGGCTACTCAGAGATTTGTGAGGCAGCAGGATTGGAAACCTAGCCCTAGAGCCCTTCCTGCCAAGTGACCTGGGAGAGGAAATACCCATAGTTTCTGGGCCTCAGCTTCCTATCTCTGGGGAGATGGAGATAGAGATGCCCTCACCAGTCAGGACTTGGAGTAACACTTGGCCTGGGGCTCATGCCAGGCTTGCAGCAAGCTGTGCTGAGGGCTACTGCACTACCACTGCCACTCTTACTCCAGAGTGGCCCAGGGCAGCCCAGGCCAGGCTCCTGGCCAGCTGGCCAGGCCGGGTTCTCCCATTCCAGCTGCTCCCTTGCATGGTCTTGCACGTGCTGCCAGCTGGGCCCATCCCTGGGTCCTGTCCACACCATTCCCTGAAGTTCACCACATCCTAGAACCAGGCCTTGGCACACCCTGCAAGTGGGTGGGGCCTGTAAGGGTTCCAAGGGCACTCAGGAACAGTGTCCCTCTGATCCACCTGATCAGGAGCCAGGTGGCACCTGTCCTGGGCAGGAAGCTGATGCTTGGGGCAGGTGGTGACTGACTGTGGAGGGGAGGTACAGTGTGAGGAGGAAGATGGCCCGGCCACCTGTTCCTCATGGCAGTAGGGCTCCAACTGCTCCTGCTTGGGAACCACTCCTGCCCAGGTGCCAAGGCTCTCCTCCCCCACAGCCCAATGTCCCACCCAGAACTCTGCTGCCACATGACTCAAGCTGAACCCTGAGTTAACCTTAACTTGTTTGCCCCCAAATCCCTAGCAAATGTCACCAGCCCTAGCTGCAAACACCTGTACAACTGGGCCACCTTGGCCTGCCTGCTGGAGGAGACCAAGAGGACTGGGAAAGGCTGGGAGGCTGGAGCTGGGTCTTGCTCCAGGGCTCAGTGCCAAGACCTCGAGGCTCAGGTCATAGTGTTCACCAATGAACAACTCTACTGGGGGGTGAGCGGCTGGAAGCCTGGAGACTCCTTGCAATTCTTGGCAAAGGTCAGATGGCTTCGGCTGAGAGAGCAGCCAGGACAGCATTCCCCCAGCATGGGGCCAGGGCCCAGGGATGGGACAGGAAGCCAGGCCACAGCAGGAAGATTACAAGGGTGGCCATCCATCACAGTGCCTCAGCAATGAGGCCACTTCTCACTAAGGGCTATTCTTTTTCCCGTGAGCTGTGGGTGTGTGTTGACTGCTCCAAGCCTCTCCTCCCACATGACTGCTCAGTGTGGGGGCAGGCACTGTGTCAGGGGGGCCAGGCAAGAACAGGAAGTGCACCTAAGCGAACAGATAACTGAGTGTCCAGAGACGGGAGTGTCATGGGCAGAATGGTGCCCCCAAAATGTGTGTCCATGTCCTGACCCTAGGAATCTGTGGACATGACCTTGTGGAAAGGTCTGTGTGGAGGTAATGGGGTTGCCCAGGGCTCAGGGAGCCCCTCAGCCAGACCCTGGAGGACAGACACAGGAGAAGCATGGTGAACCCAGGACCAAGAGCAGAGCCAGGGAAGGCAGAGCTCAGGCCTGGAGGAGCCATGTGCATCCTGTGGGCCTTTGCAGGGATGCGGCCTGTGGGGGACATTTCTGCCTTCTTACATCCGGGTGAGGCCACCGTGGGACAGGCCCATGGGAGGAGCAGCGAAGGATTAAAGTGGCAGGAAGAGGATTTTGTTGGGGGATTTCTTTTTCTTTCAAGTGTCAGGTTTGGGCTTTCCAGCCAGGCTGTGGGCTGGTCCTCCCTGTCAGAATAGGGCGGCACAGCACAGTGGGCCCTGGGGCAGCTGACACTGTGTCTCTCTTGCTCTGTTCAGGGCACAGGGACAGTGAGTTGAGCATGGCTCTGTCTGCCAGAGGCTGTGAATGCGAAGCCCGGCCCAGTCTGGGGGTGTTCAAGTGGCATACATAGACATTGTGGTGGCAGTCTGGGAATCTTAGGGTGCTGTCCAGGATCCAGCGCCAGGGGAGCCCACGGGCTCAGCAGAGCTGTCTGTGGATTCCACATCCTTGATGTGGCTAGGTTCCTGGGGAATTCCCCCAGCAGGAAGGACTGGAGAGGCTGGGGTCACTCTTGGGGGACATTCCAAACTAGTTGGGGAACAGGGCCCAGGGGCCGAGGGTCAGAGAGCAGGGACAGGACAGGAGGCTCCAGATGCCCTCCACATGCTGCCCTGGCTTCACAGTGGGCGTGGGTGTCTTGGGCCTGGAATCCTCCAGGGACACTGATGGACAGTGGGATGTGATACTAAGGGGGAGGCGGGGTGGCACTGGCTGAGAATGGGGCCCAGCGGGGTGGCTGCATCTGCTGCCACAGGGGGATTGGGGACAGCTGGGGAGACCTGGGGCACCTCTCCTGAGGTTTTTCTATGGCAGGAGGTATGCACAGGGCCAAGTGACCTGGGGCCGGCCCCAGAGGGGTGGGGACGCACCTGGTGACATAGCCGCCAGAGCCTGTCCCTAGGCACTCTGTGGCAGGAGAACATGGAGTGGAGGGGCTTATGAGGCCAGGACAAGAGGGCCACAGCAGGAGTCCATCCCAGGCCGAGGGCAGCGCCAAGTGCTGAGTGCCTCTGCCCAACACTCCACTGTACACCCCAGCGCCCCGTGGGGGCCCCGCTCCACAATCATGGCGCTCTTGGCTACAGGGCAGGCGAGCAGAACTGGGCTCCCATCCCGACCCTCCTTGCTCCTGAGCCAGGCGAAGACCCTCACCTACAGGGGCAGCACTGCTGTGGCAGCCGCATCTGTGGTGGGGCAGGGTGAGGGCCACGGTGTGTGGCAGGATGAAGCGGGAGGGAAGGAAGCGGGGAGAGGTGCGGCCAGCGCTGAGGAGGCTCCACGGCTCCTCTCTCCTTTCAGACAGACCCACCCGTCACTGCACCCAGGCCTCCAGGTCTCTTGGGGCCCAGGCAGGACACCCATTATCTGTACCTTCTCGGGAAAGGGACTCCCTTCCTTCCTGGGGACGTGCCTGGGGGCCCATGAGTCTCTGCTCTCGCAAGCCTCAGGAAAAGGAGCTGCAGCTCCTGGGTGCAGATTAGCTCAGCTCTGTGGTTCTGACACCTGCCTCACAAGTGCAAAGTCCCAAGTTCGATTCCTAGTATAGAAAACAAAAGCAAAAACAAAAAGAGCTGCAGCTGTGGCCTCCAAAGGCCTGAGGGTAGGAGCTGCCTGCCCAGGGGCTCTGAGGGGGCCTCCTCGAGGTGGGGTGGGGACTCCCTGACCACACAGTAGTTACTTCTGAGAGCTGCCCTGGCACACATGCTGGGGTGAGGTGGGAGAAATGGCCCTTCTCTCTGTGGAGCTCCCTCCCCACAGGGCTGACCCTCTGCTGTACCTCGGACACCTCCAGATCTCAGGGACGGTAAGGGCATCGCTGCCCAGAGCCCAAGAGAGAGGCCGATAGGAGGAGTAAAAGACAGGTGACAAGGATACGTGGGCATCAGAGCTGAACACTGTCCTTTGGAGAAGACTGCAACTTCCAGAACCAGCCCAAGCCACCAAGGCAATCCAAGTCAGCAGCTCTGGGTTACATTTAGACTCCGTTCCTCCCAGACCCTTATACCCCAAATTCCCTAGAAGTTCATAAATAGGCTTCATGGAGAAAGGAAGGAGTAGGGGCCTGACCCCAAGAAAAAAAAGCAGACAGAAAAAAAGAAAGAGGAAGAAAGATGGAGGGAGAAGGGGAGAGGGAGAAAGAGACAGGACAGAAGGGATAGAAAGATGGGCCAGCGGCCTCCTGGGGGTCTCACCCTTTTCCCAGGCTTTTCCACCCCTTCAAGACAAGTGTAAACATTTCCAGCTCCACACTGCAATCCGTCTCCTTCCTGAATGCTGCACCCTGCTCTCCAGTGGGTCCTCAGCCTCTAAAACACCTTTCAGGTGCTTCTTACTGACTCACCCTGAACATCCCTCCCGCTACAGAAGGGTGGTGTAAGCTCCTTACTTTATCTTCAGGACTCCTTCTGACCATGCCAGTGACAGGAGAGCTGCCGGGTAAGACCCAGAGCGGAAGGCGATGCCCCTGGGAATCCTGAGACATCATCATCAGAGGACGGGGTCACATGCCCTGGGCTCGCACCGCCTGGAAGGGCCCCACACAGCAGTGAGATGGACCGGAACTGGGATATGCCCATGTGGCCATCAGGAAGGCCACTTTGTTACTGAGCAGCCACAGGAGCCTTTGACTAAACACAATCTTCACTTGGAATGCCAATGTGCAAAATTTTAAGTGGAAAAAACTGGTTTTACTGGTTTGCTGTATCTGTTAAAACTGAGATGCTCACTTGTAAATTCAGGAACAGCCATACAGCTCATGGGTCCCACATTGGGGCTCTACTAGAACAAGTTCTAGCTGCTGCTCTCCTTTGTGATGACCAGGTAGGGACTGCTGGGCAAGATATTCTTTTATTTTTCTTTTTTTTGAGATGGGCTCTTGGTAGGTAGTCTGGCTGGCCTCAAACTTTTGACAATCCTCCTGCCTCAGCCTCTTGAGTGCTACCATTACAGGTGTGCACTGCCACGCCCAGCTCAGAATATTGTTCCGTGTGGGGTTCTGCAGAACATCTGGCTGGGTGATCAAGCGCAGGCATAGGTACACCCTGGATCTCACCCACAGGCCCTGAGCTCTTGGGGTCCCGCTGTGTGATACTCTGTCAATCCACTCTGAAGCAGCTCAACTCACTGACCTTGTGGGCCCTGCGTTCCAAGGGCACAAGCAGAAGGTGATGGTGTGCATGCCAGTGGGCATGTCCTTAACACTCTCTGACGTTTATTAATCTGCTCCTTGGCGTTTTTTCTTAAAAGCAACAGTATCTAAACTTTATTGATACTGTTTTTACCATATACATTTTACTCCTAAATTCTATACAATGACACATATTGAGTTATTTTATTTATGATCTAAAATGTCACAATGATGCCTGGGTGCAGTGGCACGTGCCTATAGTTCCTGCTGCTTGGGAGGCTGAGACAGGATGCCAAGTTTGGGCACCAAGCTGGGCAATTTAGTGAGACCCTATATCAAAATAAAACTTTAAAAAGGAGGTGGAATATAGTTTAATGGTAGAGTACTTGCTTGCAGGCATGAGCCCCTGGGCTTAATCTATGGTGTGTGCATGCGTGCATGTGAACACTTACACAAATGCATGCACACACTACAGTGGTCCACAAAACTGATGTTTGGGAACTGTCTCCTAAATTGATCAGAATTTGGATTGTGCTCTGGGCTTCAGGCTCGAACCAGAGAGGCCCCATTGGCTAGGTCAAGGCCTATGGAGGCTTGGGGGTAAATACCTACAGAAACAGAGCTGAGAGCACGCTCCCTGCCTGGGTGTGGAAGAGCCGGAGGAGCTTTGGAAAGCAGGGGGAGTGCTGGTGAGGGAGCCCTTGGCTTGCGCAGCAGCTGAGGTCTGCTGCTGGCCCTGAGAGAATGCAAGCCAGCTGTGCGGCCTAGCGTTGGTTTAAGGCCCAAGTGAGGAGGGCTTCACCTGGTAGAACTGAGCACTGGGCTGGGGATGTCTCTGTAGGTGGTGTAGCACAAAACAAACATGCAATCAAACCAACCCTCCCCACTAGGTTCCAGGCGTCTGGAAAAGGATAGAGTCAAATGGCGCCATCTAGTGGTAACAAGGTGGGTAGTGCCTGTGATGACAGCCCTATCAGCAGGAAAATACGCTGAGGGGAGCTTCCCACCCATGAAGAGCTGCCTGCATGGACAATGGGCATGTTGTGTGTCAGACGATGCCAGCTTAAACAGCACAGTGAGGGAATGACAGCTGGGGCTGCGCGAGTTCAGCCTGGACACTGGGTGAGGGGCTCCATGCAGTCGGACCACAGCCCAGGGGCAGTGAAGCCCTGGATGCAGATGAGTCCCCAGGAGAGAAGATGACTCCCAACCAAGTCTGGAAGGCTGGCTTGCCACACTGTGCCAGGAGAGATAAGGACTCTGGGAGGGTACCTGGTGGGAAGGCCTGGCAGCCTCAGCAGGAGTTGGAAAGGACAGGTGGCATCATCAGGAGACATATCAGGTAGCCTTTCTAGGCAGGGAGAGGCGGGGAGTGTGCAGGTGGCCTGGCCTTCCTGCAGCAGCTCTTTAGGTCTGGTCCCTCATAGATGAAGAGCCCTGGCCACTTGGAGGCCGCCCCCAGGACTGCCCTGGGGAATTAGCACGCAGGGAGTTTGCATGCAGCAAACAAATCATGTCAGGTGAGCTGTGCATGTAGGACCAGGCCTGGTCCTGCAGAGACTGAACAAGGTGAGGTCCCAGCCTTTGTCACAAAAAGGAAGGCGGTTCCCTTGTCCAAGACAGTCAGGTCCCCAAAACTGTGAGGAGGCAAACTCTTCCTTGTTTTTGACATGAAGAGCAAAGCCCTCAGAGGGAAAGAGGAAGGAGACGGATGGGAGATGGAGGGAGTGGAAGTCAGGGCTTGGACACAAAGCAGCTAGGACAGTGGCTGCTGCCTGGCCTGAGCCTCCCATCTGCAAAGTTGAGCTGCCTAGGTTCCAGAGCCCAGGGACTCCCTCAAGACCCCATTCCATGCAGTGCCCTGAGGAGCTTGGGAATGAGTTAGTGCCAAATGAGACCGGAGAACGTAAACATTCTAATAACCAAACAAGGGAACGGCAGATCTGAGAGCCTTCATTCAAGCACCAAGGACTCATGTCCATGGTGTGAATTTTTATAATGATTAGCAGCACAGCTTGGCAAGGTGAGCCTCAGAAAACACTTTACACATGTTTCCGCTGAGCCTCACCCCAGAGGGAGGTGTGCCTGGGGTACGACCGTTAAAGATGAGGAAACCTGCCAAAGTGGGAAGTGGCAAGGTTGGGATCTGAAGTGGGCAGAGGATGAAGTCAAGGTCTGTGAACAAGACAGAGGATGTATACCCCAAGGCCATCAGCACCCCTCCCTGCAGGCACAAAACTGAGGTTCTGGGAAGCCCATGTAGTTGGGATTTGGGAGCATCTGAAGCAGAGCCAGAAGAGAAAGGTTTGGACACAGGCTCTGGAGTGTCTGTGTGGGGAGCTGTGGCCTTAGCCTTAAACTTGGGGCACAGTGGGAACTAACTCCTAAAGATAACCATTTTTTATGCAGCTCCTGGGAGCCACCACACTTATCAGGCACTTTGCTGTTAGAGTCCAGTGCCCCAGAGAAGAGGTGGGTATGCTCTTAGCCATGGTGCCCCTGCAGCGATGTACCCTGGGTGCTGGCAGTAATTGCCTGTGGGATGCAAACTTGGACTCTGGGGCCCTAGGAGTAGTTTCACTGCCCCAGAGCTGGGTTCCAATGGCTGTGTTTTTTTTTTTTTTTTTTTTTTCTTTTTTGAGACAGTGTCTCGCTTTGTAGTTCAGGCTGGCCCTGAGTTCACTATGTAGCCCAGGTAGGCCTCAAACTCAGCAATCCTCCTGTCTCTGCCTCCTGAGTGCTGGGACTACAGGTGTGAGTCACCATGCCTGGCATTGTGCTGTGTGGTATTGATTGCTGGTGGGCGTGAGTCACCACGCCCAGCATTGTATGTGGTTACTGGGGTTCAAACTCAGGACCTTACGCTTGCAAGGCAGACACTGGAACCACTGAGCTAAATCTCCGGCCCGTGGCTGTTTTTGAACCCTGCAGAGAGCCGCACAAACTCTGACGCAAGACGACACGCTGTGCCGTCATCCAGCAGTGTGGCTCTTGGATATGCGTGGAAGGTAAACAACCAGCGAGGGGTTGGGGTAACATACACTTGGGGGGCTCAGCTATCATAGCTGCTCCCTGAGGCAGCAGGAGGGGTACTGGCATGTCCACCTGCTGGTCCAGCCAGCCAGCCCTTGCTGGGCATCACTAAATGCACTACAGGAACCTAATAACTGTGGGAGGGAGCCAAGTGATGACGTACAAGCTTCACCACTTCCATCTTCTCTCGGTTTCCCCACTTCTGCATTCACCTTAGTAACAGGGACCTGAGTTGTGCTCTCAGGGTGCACTGCCACCCAGAGGCCCAGATGTGGCAGCTCTCCTGAGTCCCAAGGATAGGGATGGCCGCAGGAGGCCAGGCCCAGCTTTGGGGCTGGTGGATGAGAGGGAGGTGGAGAGCCTGGGCATCAGGCCGGCTCAGGGAGAGACAGCCTTCTAGTGATCAGCACTGCAGTGTTACAGGCGAAGTCATAGCAGAGAGGACAGACAGGGCAGGACCCAGCATCTGGAGGACAAGAGGAGCAAGGAAGGCAAGGGACCAATGAGCCCGATGGAAAACAGTGACACGCTCAGACACAGCAGGCACACATGTGCGAGGGCACGTGCAGATGCACTGACATGCCACACCCCTCCCTGGCACCCCCTTCTTGAGCCCCACATATCCCTGTGGGCTGCCGGGAGCCTGGGGCTCAACAGGCCCCTCAGAGCTGATCCTGGCTTCGCCAGGCTCTAACCCTAAGGACAACCGTGAGATGACCACGCTTAGTGCTTTCCAGAGCAAATGTGCTCTTTACTATTCAGTTCATTATGAACTTGAATTACATAGGTTTAGAGTCTAGAACTCAGGTCTCTGGCAGCAACACCTCATGTTCAGTGACTGACCATACTAGACTCTGCAAAATCACGTGTGGGACCAGACAGTGTTTCCTGGGAGAGGGCAGCACAGCCTTCACCCTATGCCACAGGACAGCAATGGCTGCTGTCTGAGGCCCACCCCACAACCTCAGGGGCCAAGTGCTTTGTCTGGCACCTGCCATTTGTTCTACACCCACCCATAGTCACCCCTGGGTGGCAAGGCACAGAGGCCACAGAGCTTCCTGAACTTCAGGGGGCACACGGTGAGCCCTAGGGTGTGGGCACCAGCACCCTCCATATCTTTTGGGTGGCACATCCTTGCCAGTCAGCAACAGCTGCATTGTGGCCTTGCAGGGTGGCCCGCAGCAGTAGGAGGCAACACAGCATGGCCGTGGCTCTCCTCACGAGGCCTCTCCTGACTTTCCAGAAGGCGACCGTTTTGGGATGGGCCCTGAGCCGTGGGAGGCTGTGCCTAGAGCTTGCTGTTCTTCTGGAACTGGGCCACCAGGCTAAGGACCTGCTCGGAAGCCTTGATGCTCTTGGAACCCAGGTAGGCCATGCTGTTAGGGCCCGTCTCCTCTGGGTAGTAGCGGTAGTTGGCCATGAGGCCACACGAGCTGGTGAGGCCCCTGGGGCTGCTGTCACCCAGCCAGTTGATCCGCCACATCACAGCCCCGTTCTGCAGGTGGAAGTTGGCGACAGGGTTGAGGGCGTAGCCACGGTGCTTCTCTCCATACAGGTACCAAGCGCAGAGCCGCATCAGGGGTGCCTGGAGCGCCCGCACCAGCTTCTCTGACTCTGCCCATTCGCTGTTGCTGAGAAGGACCCTGAGGGTTTCGTGGACAGGGCCGCCAACAACCTCGGCAATTTCTTTACATTCCAACTCTGTGAACAGTTCGTTCCGCCCGTGCTCCTTGGTCTGTGAGTTCAGAAGCCCCAGAAGCCACTTGGTAAATCCAGGTATGGGCGACAGACTCGAAAAGGCCTCTAGCTGAGGAAACTCTTTCTGTACAGCAGGTGATGGAGAGAGGGAGGCAGAGAAAACACAGATTCAGCAGACTTGAGCCCACATAGGACGCCTCTTAACTCAGTTTATGATCACTGCTCTGTGGCTGCCAGGGTGACATGTGACATCACTGTGCTTGTCTTCTTTCAAGGCACATACTAAGGACCTGGTGAGTTCCAGGGCCTGGAGGCACTGTGACACTCTAAGGGAAGCCTTTAAAGTGCCATCTCCTTCTGCACTATTGCCACAGTGGCAAAATGGGGCAGAAGGCTGCCCAGAGCCAGTTGGAGTGCTGACCCCACACCGAGGTCACACTGACCACAGGCTTCCCTCCACTGCGCCACATCCTCGGGATGCACGGCAGCTTCGAGTCTGCTCCGATACACGGTAGTCAAGGGCCACATGTGAGTGCATAAGCAATGTCCAGCTGCACGCCTGAGGGCACAGTGGGGGGACAAGAGAGGCAGACAAGGTGTGTCACCAACCTCACATTCATTCCTTCCTATCAAACTATACAAAGGTCTTCGTGGTTATTTTTAAAAGTCCAGAATTTTATGATTATAAATGTGGTATGTGCTCATTCTAGATTTTTAAATTTATGAAAGAAGAAAAGCAAAGCACTGTACCCCTCCACTGAGAGAAGCCTCTGTCCACAATCTAATGTGTGCACTACCCTCTGGTCTCTATGTGGTGTCTACACAGCTGCACAGTGACTGTATAGCCTACCCCACAGTTATGCCACGAGTGATTTCTTAGTATTATTTAAAATTCAAAAATACAATTTTAAGGACAGAATCATGCTGAAAGATAAAACCCTCCCAGGGCTGCCTTAACAGTGTCCTTGCTGGGCACCAAGGCGGCTTGTTCTCTGCATTTATAAACCACAGCAAACACAGTTGAGTGTGGGAAGCAGCCCTGCTGGGGTGGCTTCTTGCTTGGGAGCAGTCAGGAGTGACTGGCCAGCCAGGGCTCACATTCTTAGCCCACAGCTGCACATGGTCAGTGACCAGCTGAGTTCTGGGTGGCCTCTCTCAGCAGTCTCGTGGCTCCTAGGGACTGCCACATGGCAGCAGGCTCTGTACTACCTCTCCTACCTCTCTTTCGCTCACTCTGTCCTGTGCCCACAGAGCAAGCAGGGTGCATGAGTGGGATCCCACTTGTCAATGGGGCACCAGGATGTGGCCGCGGTGCCTGGGAGGCCCCACTCACCTGCAGCTGCTTGAGGACCCGCTTTATGAGGAAAGTTCCCAGCTCGACGCCTTGCAGTCCCTGCTGTGTGAGGCTGATGGAGTAAAAGATGGCAGCAGCTATTTTGTTCCTCTCCTCCACCTCTGACGGGGGCTTCTCCTTCACAATGGCCTGGGACACAGGAACCAGGGTCCTTGGTGGGTTCGCCACTCTCCTGCTCACGCCCTATCCCTGTTACTGGCCACAGGATGCTTCACGGGAATGTCAGTGGTTTAGGCTGCAATGTTCTCTGTGGTTCTGGAAATTCTCACAAGTGACCATTTCACAACCTCTGAGGTGCCTGCCCAGGGTGTTCATTTCTGTTGTTTTGAAACTGTCCTGCAGGCACTGCTGAATGGCACTTTGAGTCCCTTCTGCCGTGTTTAGGTCTCCCTGAAAACTAGGGCTGACCTTCCAAGTGCCCCCTGCATTAAACCTGTGTCAAGGTCAATGCAGCCATCTGAGCTCCAGGTTCTGTACATTTTCGTCAAAGGCCTAATTTTCTACTCTTTACTTATGTTTTGTTCCTTTCTGAACATTAGTTTTCCAGATTTCTCAGTAGGCCAATTTAAATTTTTCTTTTATCAAAATTTACCTTTCAAGGGCTCTTCTATGTAACTTCTTCTTTTTTTTTTTTTTTAATTTAAGGCAGGGTCTCGCTTTGTAGTTCAGGCTGGCCCTGAGCTCACTATATAACCCAGGCAAACCTCGAACTAAGCAATCCTCCTGTCTCTGCCTCCCGAGTGCTGGGATGACAGGCGTGAGCCACCACGCCCGGCACTGTGGTGTGTGGTATTGATGACTGGTGAGCGTGAGTCTCCATGCCCAGCATTGTATGTGGTTACCAGGGATTGAACTCAGGACCTTGCGCTTGGAGGCAGGCGCCGGAACCACTGAGCTAACCCTCCGGCCCCCTCTATGTAACTTCTTAATTTTGTACCAACATCCTTGGTTTTACTAAATGAAAACACACCCACAAAGCGATCTACGAAGACTTCTGGAAAGACATCTAGCTGAAGCCCCACTAATAGCTCATCCTTGTTGGCGGGTCTTGGGAGCAGTTAGTCCTCACAGTGCACCAGTAGGTGGCTCCCTTTCAACTTGCAGAGGCAAGAACTCCAGTGCATGCTGGAAGGACACTGACCTCTATGCTGCTTTAACTTCCCCCAGCTATACTGGGCTTCTGAGAGAGGACTGATTTGCTCAGAGTTCACAGAAAGCACTTCTGCTTGGAGTCTTGGACACAGGCATCTCATCCTTACTTGCTCTGACAAGCTCCCTTAAGCCTTAGTTTTCTTATGTCCAAAATGAGGCCCACAATGCAACTAATACCTAGTTCATGCCGTATTAAGCATTTTCACATGGAGCATGTTTCATGGTCTGACGGACAGAGGATGCTCAACAGACATCACGGATATTGTAACTCAGCCCACACACTGCACAGTCTTCTGTAACCTGGATTGTTACTCGATGGTAAGTCAAGGCTGGCTTTCCATGTCACACATAACCTATAGCACTATTTAACACACGTAGACCCATGTACATGCGGTGGCAGGCGTGTCCGCATAGCATTCCCCAAGCAGCCTGTGCTGAGGGGCAGAGAGGACCTTGTGTGCACAGCAGTAAAGCAGGGTAGCATGTCAGAGGATGGTGTCCTGTGCGGGAGGGAACAGACTCCAAACTGCCCTCGAGGCCTTGGTGACCTCTAGTCCTCCAGCAGCATGAAAGGCTGCTCCTGTATACCCCACATCCTGAGGGAGTGCCCGGAGACCAAGGGCACTGCCTGCTTGCCCTACTCAACGATGGCAATGTCTCAGACGCAGAGACTCTGCCCAGACACCTCTCTTGTCAAGTCTGATTGCCCATCGCCTGTCTCACAGGCTATTCTGACCCCCATTCTCTGGGGCTGAGCAGACCCTCGGGCCCAGGTCTCACTGAGCACTGGTGTGATCTCCATCGAGACCTGCTCTCCTGTATGTGCTGCTCTGGAATCCTGTGTGTTTGAAATGGGCTCGCCAACCTCCTTCAGGAGCCCTGCTCACCACAGAGGGGACAGCTGAGGCCATCACGCCCCGCCCTCTGCTTCTCAGCACATCTGCACCGACTGTCAATTCCTTGATCATACTTCTCTTAAAAGTCCCCACAGGCCCTTAACAAAGCAACTGATTTGTGGTCCTCCTATTGCTCCTTCCCTCACCACCGTCCCTGTCACGGAAATGCCCTGAAACACCCTGCCATATACCTTGAATTTGTCTTAGCCCCGAGTCTCCCCCCCGGGCAGATGCTCTCCTGTTCTTGTCTGCACAGCTCGCTGTGACATCCTATAGTCATACAAGGGTTCAGCAGCTCAAATACAGAATATATGAAAATTAAAAGCAATTAATTTTAGAAAAAAAATAAACTGGGCATGATGGCTCAGGCCTGTAGTCCTAGCACTCTGGAAGCTGAGCCAGGAGGATCACTGTGAGTTCAAGGCCAGACTGAACTACAAAGCAAAAGATGCTGTTTCAAAAACAACCATCAAACAAAAAAAGAAAAAAAACCATGCTGAAAACAAAAACAAACAAACGAAACCCTTAAGGAGCTTTGTGAGAAGCATGCTGCCCTGAGTGCCTGTCCCAGGTACCTGGATGTTGCTGGAGATGTCGCTGGTGAGCGCCACATACAAAATGACCAGGGGATCCCCAGGGGTTGAACAGTGAGAAAAGAAGTAGCACCGTCTGTAGGGCCCAACGCGTTGCTTCATATCCATCCAGTTCTTTATAGGATGCACAGCCTCAGATCTGAGGAGCAATGCCACAGAGAAAGCGGACACACACCTTACTTGTAAAGGTAAATAACAAATGTGTGCTACCCCCGAGGCCAAATACATTCAATATAACTCCAAGCAAACTCTTGTGGAAAACTCAAAGAGTTTAATGTGAAACAGTGCTGAGAGAAACTGCAATCTGTGACCATTTTACTTACAAGATTGTGCTCTCATTAACACTGGACTCCAGAATGGTTTGAGTGGCTTCTGGGTTCAATACCAAGTTGGGCCAGGGACCTTGCTGTGGGATCCCTGCATCTTTTTGGGATCCCTGCCTTGGAAGTGGTTGCCCATGCTGCCACACCACCTCTCGGGTCCCTCCTGAGCACTGGAATTATAGGCGTGCACCAGAATGCTCAGAGATAAATGCAAATACCTGGTCCACTGAGTTCTTACAACCCTGACAATGTTGCTTGTAGAAGCCAGAAAAGGGGCTATGGCTTGGGGTTACTGACAGATGGCTGAGTTCCTCTTTGGCCCTGCTCCCCATCTTGGTGTCATATGAGAGGCAGCCACTGCACTGGTGAATTCTGGGTTTGGGACACGTCAGGTCAGAATCAAGACTGTGGATGGACACTGGCCTTCAGCTATCACACGAAGAAGACAAAACCTTCATACTTACTCACTGATTTTCTGAAGCACTTCACATGGTGAATGCCAGGTGACCCTTTCTAGGTTCAGGAACCCCGAAGAAAACCATTCTGAGAGCATGCTTTTCAGCACCCCATTCATCTCCTGTGAAGGAGAAGGATGATGCAAGAGAAACTTTAGTGATGATGCAAGAGAAACTGCAGACAATATTCTAGGCAGCCTGCTCTGCAGCCTCAGTGGACTCGTGTCTCACACTAGGGCATAGCACGCTCGCTACTTAGATTTTCCCACATTAGTCTATAACACACTGGATGGGAAGGTTAATTTTGAGCACTTTATAGCACTTTAACTCCTGTTATGAGGAGAAAAATCTCAGATCTCTGTCACCTGAGCAAAAGATGCAGGCTGGGTTGCAAATGTGGCTCAGTGGCACTTTACCTGCCTTGACAAATGCAACGTCTTGAGTTCCATCCCTGATACTGGGGGGAAAAAGCAAAAGGTGCGAGTAGAGGTGGGTGGTTTGGAGAAGTGTTCAAAAGAAAGTGAGGTCTATCTATATCCTAAAATGCCAGGAGACGGTGAAAGCCACACTCCTGTTCTATGTGACCTGGTGGGGGAGGGAGGAAGGAGAGGGAAGGAAAGAGTCACAGACACTCAAAGGAGGACTAGCTTTAACATTGGAAAGAAGCTATGAGCGAGGGCAGGTGCTATCCACAGATGGCAATAGAGAGGGTGCGACTTAACAGAGGTGATGTGCACGCAGACACACATTCAGGAGCTGCCTGAGAAAGGACTCAGTACGGGTCAGACTGCTGGGCAAGATAATCTCTGCAATTCTAACTCCAGTTTCACTGTCTAATCTCCTTTACTCAGCTCTCGGCTCTGCAAGGGAAAAGTCCATTTCTGATTCACTTCTTTAGTTTCCAAAGCATTCATTAATGGACTGATACCTGATGGAAAAAAGGAAAGGTGAATGAACAGGAGTAGCAGGCCTAGAGGATAACTGAGAGATCCTGTGATCATTTGCTGGGCAATACAGAATGGCCCTTAAAAACCTGTTCTACACTTGACCACAGTGGTTCTTAACCTTAGGACCTTGAATTCTCAAGTATGTGCTAAAAATCAATCAGACCCCTGCCCAATGCCAACACATCAATAAAATGCCGCATTCAATTTCCTGGGGCTTAAGGAGGCCAAGTGAAGAACTTCCGCATGGAATGATCAGGAACTGGCTAGCTAAATTGTAGTGCAGAAGATGTATTAGAGCCTTATTACCCTCAAGAAAAGGCTGGAAACCCCTGTTTTCAGTATAAACTCAGTATGAATTATAAAAGAAATGGGCTAATGAAACCTCTCAAAGACTCCTTCTATTCTGGGCTGCTGACAGCAAAGGCATGTGATGCTGGACCCAACAGCTAGGAATCTAGGGGAAGGGTCAGAAGTCTACCGGCCAGTTCTAGCACTTGATGACAGCTGCTCAGGCTGGCACTCACCACTGCATGCGAGATTACGACGTCACAAGCAGCAGGCCAGAAAGAAGCCCATTTTCACTCATTAATATAGCAACTGCTGATCAACAATGCAAGGCTGGAAAATGCAACTGCTGGTAACATTTGGGTGATGCTGAAGTTGACTTTAGTTGTCTGTTCTGCACTGCTGATTCATTTTCCTGGATGACACTGTTTAAATGAACGGCCAACAAGCTCTTGGCTCTCAAGATCTGCTGAGCTCTGCTATGAGAAGGTACTTTGGGGACCTGAGCTGCAAGGGAGGAGGTAGCCACTGCTAGTAGAGAAACTCACACCTCCCAGGTGTGTATTTTATACAGTGGGATGTGCTTTCCTGTCTAAAAATACACTCTTATTTAGCATAGCTAAGCACAGACTTTATGAGGACACTCAGTAACACCACAATGACTTTGGGGTCTGTGTCTGATGGCACTTACTCCCTCCTCTGGCTCCAGTACTTCCTTTAAGACTCATACCACCCATTTCACCATGATTCCTGTGTTTCAACTGCCCATCAGGAGACCTCTCTGTGATCTCAATGCCTTCTTCTACCAAGCACCCACCAAGGCTGAGGGGATCCAACTCTGTCTTAGTGGGATCTTACCTTGAGGAAACTTAAGCCATCAACCAAATGGAACCCTAGACATATGTATGGAGAAAAACCAAAATCCTACTATCCTCCCCTATAACACACACCTGCCACACACTCCAAAATGTACCCTTTAAGGAAAGCAGGCTGGGCACAGCTGGACACACCCCGAGGCAGAAATGAATGGTGCTCCTCCTCTGGCTGGACTTTATTTCCCCATGGCAGCCATATCTGGTTAGCATTAGCTATCACCTCTTACTCTCCCCACCATGCACTTGCATGAACCTTGGAGATGAAGTAACAAAAGTGCAATTGAACGTGGGCCTCAATTTGCACCTGCCTGAACCCAAAGGACATCTCATGAAATAACAAGTGAAACTGATATTTTACTAAACAGCCTCAAACCCACCAGAACTTTAACAAAGGAAAAGGACATTTTCTAATCAAAAGAAATGTTTCTGGTGTGATGAGGGTGCTTTATGGGTTTCAGATCACTCTCCACACCAACTAACACATTCACTATTCCCCTTTCTACAAGTTAACATTTTGGGTTTTGCGATCAGAGGTCAAGGATATAAGTGCCTTTTTTACAAATTCCTAAATTATTTAAACAACTAAATTCCTTCGCTGGGACATACCATTAAGATTAGTTCCCTTCTAATCCAAGAATTCTACAATTCTACACTACAGCAGTGGAGAGTCGGTACTCACATGAATCAAGAAGCCCAAGTGCCGGGCGTGGTGGCTCACGCCTGTCATCCCAGCACTCGGGAGGCAGAGACAGGAGGATTGCTGAGTTCCAGGCCTGCCTGGACTACATAGTGAGCTCAGAGCCAGCCTGAACTACAAAGCGAGACCCTGTCTCAAAAAAAAAAAAAAAAAAAAAAAGAAGCCCAATGCCTCCAACATTCTGAAAATGAACTTCAGGCAAGGTTCACTTTTTCTTTTTTCTCATATCAATTTTCTATCTTGGAAAATACACCCAGATATTTGATCTTTGCCACACTGTAAAAACTTTCAAAGTACCACTTGTTATCGTCCAGCAAGGAGATTTGCTACTGACTCCAAACTTTGTATCTAAAGGATTAAACATCCCTAAGGGACAGCAAAGAAACTTTATCTATATTAAAATATCCAAGGAAAGAGATAACCCCCAGCCACCTGCCTTCAGTCTCTTGCAGGGCACCTGGGTAATGGAAATGTCTATCAGATGAATTCTTACCTTTCCCATACACAACCCCTGGCTAGAGAGCAAGGGCTCTAGACAGACTGTGCCTTCTTTGTTTGCCATATTTTTAGCAAGGCTCCAATAAATCCCTCAGGGCATCTCTAAGGAAAAGAAAACCAGGCTGACCTTGAACTCACTGACCATCATCTGAATCTGCAGGGCCAAAGCAGAAAAGGGAGGCAAATGATTTGGCTAAATTCAGATCTCTTTCATAGTGGGATTTTCCTAGTAGGTGGTGAGAAGGGAGGACTGGCTTACTCCCACTCCAAGCTTCCTCCACTGGACACTGCCCCATGAGACATAACCGGCATCACCTTGAAGCCACTCTTCCCACTTACTCTGCCACACAGGGTTCAGGAAGACAAAGACCTCGATAGGTTGTGCAGTGACCTGTGTGGGCAGAGGAAAAGCTCAGCACTAGGGTGGCGAGGGTGCCTTCATTTGCCCACATCTAGTAAGTTCAAAGTCAGCTGGGACCAGGCAAATAGCACATCCCAAAGATAAGGCACCAATCTCACACACCAGAATAGTTGAGATCTGGGGGAACCCAGGAGGGACCCCTCCCAAGTAGTTAGCATTGAGAAAGTCCTTGGGGGTCTAGGATTCTGTTCTAAGGCCTCCCGTGCCAAATTTCTCTAAGCTTTTTAAATTTTTTTTTTTATTTTTTGAGATAGGGTCTCCCTTTGTAGTTTAGGCTGGCCCTGAGCTCACTATGTAGCCCAGGCAAGCCTCAAACTCACAACAATCTTCCTGCCTCTGCCTCCCAAGTGCTGGGATTACTGGCATGAGCCACCATGCCCAGCACTGTGGTGTGTGCTACTGATTTGGTGGGCGTGAGTCACCACAGCTGGCACTGTGGTATGTGGTTACTGAGGATTGAACTAGGGACCATGTGCTTGCAAGGCAGGTGCCAGAACCACTGAGCTAGATCTCCAGCCCTCCCTAAGTTTTTAACGCTGAATTCCTAAAAGCAAAAACTTGTGAGTTGTTTAACATGATACAAAATTCTAAAGAATGAAAATAGATTGTAAACTAAACACTAGGAGTGAAATCTAATGGCCTCCTAGAGACAGTGGGGTATATAAGCTGCAGCAGGTGGGCGCGGGGGGGGGGAGGTACACAATAACAGGGGAGGTTGTGGGAGTGCGGTGATAATTTGGGAATCCTTTTCTGTTGCTGTGAACCTTTAACTACTCTAAAAACTAAATTTTATTTTTTAATTTTGTGAGACAGGGTCTCCTTATATACTTTATCCTGGCCTTGAACTCACAGTATAGCCCAGGCTGGCCTCAAACTCACAGCAATCCTCCTGTTTCAGCCTCCCCTTGCTGGGATTATAGGAGTGCTCTACCACACCCAGCTAAAACCTATTTTAAAAACTCCTACACTTAAATGATTCTCATGATACAAGATCAAAGTCCAGCAGATAATTTTTAGATATAGAAAAACTATTTTCAGAATGATTTAAATGAGAGATTTAAAAAATATTATTCAACTATGTAGGTGAAGGAAGGAATTAATTGACTTTACTAACACTTAAATGCACTAGACACAAGACTGGGGTTTCTAGGTAGAGAAATGGAAGAGGAATAACACAGTCACTAGAAATTTCTGTGGCCAATGAGTCCAAACCATATGGAGGGTTGAAGGTCACACTACTGTATACATCTTCTGCTCAACAGACTTCTCTGCTTCCTGTGACTTGTGGCCTGACAGTCTGCAATGTTTAGGACAGCCAGGTGAGCAAGACAAGGAAACTCTGCAGTGTCTAAGGACTTGGCACTGATGGCTTCCCTGGATTTCCCAGAAGCAAGCTCCTCTGCTGAGCAAGTCTCTGAGTTGCAGCATTCATTCACCAAAATGTTCCCCATGCGCTCTGTGATAACTGTGAGTTTTCTCCCGTGGGGAAGAGCAAGAAGGTGTATTCTGTACAGAACCAGAGAACTCAGAGAGAGATGTGGCCTTGAGCCAGCTGTCCAAATTGCTGCGACTATGACTCTTGGCTGTGCACAAGCCATTTTAGCCCTTCTTGGCTTCCCTCCAGGCTCAGAAGCCTGTGAGGGTGCACAGAGCAGTCTGATACCCAGACAATCCTGACTCTTTACTGTCCTGTGTCTGTCTGAGGTCACAACACTCCAAGATTCATTTGTCATTTTGCTATGCAAGACATTTAAGGTAAAGCTCCAGTTTTCAAGATGCCAATCATTTACAATGGGGGTGGAGGGATAATGCCTTTCATCACTATATCTGCATGGTGTAGAACACAAAAGTTGAACCACTCAAACTGTGCATGAACCTGAAGAGCCAACACAGTAAAAAACTGTGACTTGAGTCCATGACCACCAATGAACTGGGCCTTCTCAGTCTGGGAATGGCCAAAGGTCTGTGGTCTTTGAGTCATGCTCAGTGTTACAAGTTAACCAGCTATTGTAAGAAATGAAATCACAGCTACTTTAATCATTCTGGTTCTTAACTATACTCAATTTTTATGTATCTGAGGCTAAGCAACACAAAAAGGCAAGTTTCTGATAAACAGTGAGTTCACAAAGTGCACTGGTGTAATGGACGCTGGATCAGGGTGGGTAATCAGAAACACATTGGAATTCTTGGACAAGTACTTATCTCCTTTACTGTACAAAAGAACACATATTACCTCCTTGAGACTGAGAGAGCAAAAGTAAGAGCACTTCATTTTCCGTTCTAGAGTTCTTACATGATTTTAGATGTAATCAGTCAGTTATTAAAATTTTCAAAAGCATATAATAAAGTTGAGCATCAGAAACCTTCTGAAACATTCATGGTCACTTTCACTTACTAAAAAGTCAGGTTACTGTTCCCTCCACATTTTTGCTGACGCTTACAAAAGGACTACAAGGGACTCTAGGCCACCTTTCAGGTCTCAGTCACTTAAATCTCAAAGAATTTATCTGCGCATGAATTTGCAGCACTAAGCAACTGGCTCCCTCAAGAAGTCAACTGAGAGCCCCTGTTTTTAGGGTAGGGCTCAGAGAATTAAAATAACCTGTACAAAGTTTTGAAGCAGAAGGGCCAAAAGGCAGAGACTGTTAGGCAACGGTGATCTTAAGTACACCTGTGCGCATTTCTTGGGACTTCTTAGGACATCATTTAATACACAGTAGGTACTCAATTAACAGGCTGACACTGGCCCGGTTTTTAGAGATTGCCTTTGTTCATACCTCATCAGGTATACCGTAGTTAAAGTAACAAAAAAGAGACATTACAGAGCATGCTAACAGACTTGACAGCCACCTTAAGGGTAAACCAGTGTCGCTGGGCGTGGTGGCTCACGCCTGTAATCCCAGCACTCGGGAGGCAGAGGCAAGAGGATTGCTGAGTTCGAGGCTTGCCTGGGCTACATAGTGAGCTCAGGGCCAACCTGAACTACAAAGTGAGACCCTGTCTCAAAAAAAAAAGGGTAAACCAGTGCTGGGCACCATTTAGTAAACATTACATGTAGGGCTTGTAAGGTGAGGGTGGAGGATAGCAGGGGCGCGCTGGGTTTAGGAAGTGGGGAAGAAGGGGCAGAGCTCGAGGACTGTCACACAGGGGAGGCGGCGTGGCTGGGCTCATGTGCCGGGGAGCACTACGTGGGGAGGGCCGTCCTTACCCGGACGTGAGGCCCTTCCACTAGCTTGAGCGCCTGCGCCTCGAGCAGGTCGGCCCGCAGCTGCACCAGGAAGCGCACGCCGCCGTCCAGCTTGCTGATGTGGTGGAAGAGGCCGCGGTAGCGCGGCACCAGCGCGTAGCGCAGCCGGTCCTCGGCCTGCAGCAGCACGGCCGCCTCCCGCGGCTGCTCTCGCAGCTGGAGAACGCCGGAACTCTGCTCCGCCACCTGGCTGTGGTCCACGCCAAAACCTTGCGCCAGAAGGCCCAGCAGTTCGGCGCGCTGGGCCACCTCAGTCAGGCTGCCGTAGAAGCTCACAAAATCGGCGCACTGGCCCTCGGCGGGTGCTGGCGTCTTTTCGCGCAGCTCGTAGGCCTGCTTCTGGGGCACTGCGCGGCGTAGCAGCTCGTCCATGGCCCGCGTCAAGGAGCCTGCCGCCGTCGCCGCCGCCGGTCTGCTCAACAGCAGGGGCCCTGGTGGCCGCGGTGGCCGTGGGGCAAACCGCAGCGGGAGGAGACTCCGCGTGGTCAGGTCTGGCCTGAAGCCTCGCATGACGCCGTGGAACACCAGTCCAAGGAAAAAACCGGCTGTACCACGCCTGCTGGACTTCCGGTTCCGGCTTCCGGCGTGCGCCGATTCTATTGGCCAACACCGAGGATAGGACATGAATAAACCAATCGGAGAGTGGGGCGGGTCCCTCGCGGCGCAGGCCAAGTGTGGTCAAAGGTCCTAAGGGCTGGCTGGCTTTGCGTTGCTGAGCTTGAGGCCAGTCTTTTCTTTGGCTTCGTGTCCTATCCTCTACCTGTCTGGAGTCACCTTTGTAGCTATGAACCTGATCTTAAACTCACAGAGTGAGAGCAGGCAATTAAAATAATTACAAAATGTAATTACTCCAATAAAGGAATTAGCAATGAAGTATTGTAAATAAGAGTTAGGATGACTTCACCTTGCCATGACCATGGCCATCTTCAACCATGACTGCTATGCTTGCACCAGAGTAACCGTGGTCTGTTTTTCCTGCACATTCCCAGCAAGCCACAGATGGAACCATAGAGATGGTATATGGAGCTTTCCAACTGGACCTGGAGCTGCAGATGTACCTGGTTCTTCCACATTAAGATAACCTAGGGACATTCCAGCCAGGTGAAGTCACTTTTAACCTGAGCCATATGTATGCCCTTCTCTCTGTCTAACTTGCAGGGATCCACTTGATCTGCCTGCTTCTTTTTCTTAGTTTCATGGCATTTTGGGCCAATCATTTTCCACTAAGACCAAGTTGTTTCAGAATAATTTCTCAACAGGAACATGATAGGAAAGGCCAATCAAAAGATGTGATATTTAAGGTGAAGCCAGAAGCTAGTTATGGGTGTATGTGTGTGTGTTCTATTTCCTCAAAATCAAAGGCATGGCTTTCATAACCTCTACCTGCCCTTCATTTTAATACCCAAATTTCCTTTCCTTTCCTTCCCTTCCCTTCCCTTCCCTTCCCTTCCCTTCCCT
>PVIC010004638.1:0-61548 GCA_004025085.1 Thryonomys swinderianus
TCCACATGCTCTGAAAAGTATCACACTAGGAGGAAGAGAAGTCTGTGCTGCTCCTCTCTCACCTCCTGTTGGGTTTAGTTTGGTTCCTTGCAATAGTTCAATTATTTAACAGCCATCTGTTTTGCAGTTTAGTATACTCTCGGCACCAGGCCAGTAAAACAGGACATGGAGAAGAAATGCAGCCACTCTCTGGAAGGAGTTTTCTTTTGGTACTAGATTTTACAAAGTAAATAATTCAGTGTAAGGTTTTAACTAAAGATGCTCTGAAGAGAAAAACAAAATTTCTACTTCATCCAGACTGAGAGCCCCAAGGAAGGGCTCTCTGTCAAGGTGGCAATTAGTTGTCTGGATCCAAGTAAGAAAGAAAGAAGGAGAATCCAAAACAAAGATATTTTACATGTTGTAATTTAACATGGGAGAAATCTGGGGGAATGTGACCATACTCATAAATCTGTAGTCAAGACGATTTGGGATGAAGTGTCACAGGGTTAAAGCTATAAAAGGAATAAGGAAGTAAGTCCTAAAAATAGAGCACTGAACGCTACATTGCGTGTTGATGGCTCACTCAGGGTATAGGTAATAACTGTAAATCACTTTATGGAAAAAGTATCAAAGGAGGTTCATAATTTTTGAGAGAAGAAAGGAGGGGACTATGGCTAATTAATCTCAGGAAACACCAGGTTAAATAAAAGGAGTTAAATATTTTTGCAGTGTTTGCACTACGAGTCACCAACTGGGAGGAGGGCTGTGAAGTACTTAGGGATTTATTGAGTCCCCACCAGTGTGGCGGCTCTAAAGCATCACCAGAGACAGGTCTGTTCAGGGCTCTGTAGAGAGCACTGCGCTAAGTCACAGGACAACGTGCAGTGCTTTTCCACTCAGGAGCAGGATGGTACATTTCAGTTGAGGGAGATCAGAGTCAGGAGAATAAGGGAGATTATTATAATAATTCCTGTAAGAACAAGAAAAATAAAAAATGAGAGGGTGAAAAATTCTAAGCATACTTAAAAAGTAATAAAGGTAGGACTTGTTAAACTAGATATGAGGATTTTAAAAAACATGTTTACTATGCTAGACCTTTACCTGAAACACACTAGTAACATTTCTCATGGATGCTTTAAATGTTTTGTGAACACAAATATATTGTGCTAATGTTTCTTCTTTGTCTCATCAGTGGCTACACCTGCTCACCCTCTCTTCCTTCTTGTACCTCTGGGCTTTGTCTGTCTACCGCGACCATCTGTACATCCTGTGGCCTGAGCCCACAGCTGCTCACCTGGAAGTCTTCTTTTTCATCTTCTATAAAATGGAGTATTAGTCTGCCTTAAAGAATGATAAGTTTGAGTCATTTCCACTCAAATGGACGTACCTTCAGGACACACTCGTAAGTGAAATAAATAGGTCTCAGGTGTGTAAATATCATATCTGTTCTCTGGTAAGAGAAACTGAAGAATGAGTTCTGGAATATTATGATGGATATTGTGAAATAGAAAATATTCAAAGGGAAATGTGGTGGAGGGGTGAGTAATGAGGGGTAAAGGAAAATGTGATGGTCATTTTAAAAAAGGGAAACAAAGCTTACGTATTTAGGGGTGGGGAGTCTGGAGTGGGTAGGGGAATGGAAAGAAATGAGAATTAAATTGTGTCGTATACTGATACAAATTCCCAATATGGAGTGTGATCATGATGTGTATATACAATGTACCAATAGATAAAAATTAAAAAATAATTTAGAAAAACAGGTGAATCCATTCTCATCCTTCAGGTCTTTGCTTAAGTATCAGTTCCTCTGAAGAGTTTCCCTTCAGCTCTCTGATGCAGCTGAGTTTCCTACTATGTGCCATCCTGGACCCAAGAACCTCTACTACTAAATTCTTAAAATAGCTGGGTTAGCATTTTCAGTAGTTGTTGTTTTGTTTTTGATTATTTGTTTGTATCAGCCACATCACCTCGAGTTAAATCTCCAGGAAGACAAGAAGTGTTACAGCCTTGTCCTTAACATGAAGAAAGATGACGGACACTTAAAAAAAATCTCTGAAATGTCTATTGAATAAAATATGAATGATAAATAAACAGAAGACATGACAGATAGCTCTATGATTTAGGTGATGAGCACACAATTGTATGTTTATAAGGAAGGCATGCCCATTTATGTCTTCAACGCTGTATTTTGATATGTCTGAGCACAAGAGATCAGAAGAAACAGTTTGGGTCAGCAAGAGGTATTTTGAATCCCTCATTGTAATCAGTGAAATAAACTAAGGAAAATATATGTAACAAAATAGGAAGGCCAGAAACAACACCCTGAGAAGTAACTGTAATGGTCAAGACTGGATAAATACAGAATAGGAAAGAAAAATAAGAAAGAGCATTTGCAGATACAAAGGAGAACGACTTTTTAAAAAGATACAACTACTTCAGCACCCACGGACAGTCCTCATTTAAGCAAAATTACTTGTGAGTTACATACTGCAAAGATTATACTGAGAAGCCAAATTGTATACATGAATAGTATAGTTTATTTAGTCACTCTGAAGACTAGAACTCTCACTGTAAGAAAGTGGAAAGTTTAGGTCATCTTTCAGTCCTAGGGCTTCTTTCAATACAGGAATGGAAAGTCCTAGGTTTGGAATTCGTCAAGATATAATGAAACTGGATTAGGAGGTCAAAGCTTTATATGTTCTACTTATATATCTCAAATTATTTCTATTTCTTTAGGTTCTTCATTTACATAGTGGAGGTAATAATAAGTATTTTCCAGATTTATTTAAGTAAAAATAAATGAAGATATTTTATGTTGTCTATGCACTTTAACTAAATGCACTTTAACCTTTTGAACATTTAGAGAGTCAAAAATGCTAACCTAAGCTCTTGCTAACAATAGCATTCTAAACATAGCTTTATGTACTGCTTAACAAAGAATTTAATAGGGGTGCATTTAAAAATAATTCCACAGAATTAGCAAAATCTATGTGAAAAGGTCAACATAATTCAGAAAATCCTCTTCATAAGCTATTTCATCTTCAAGGGTCTAAACAAGTAATAAGCAGAATCTACTTTAAAATTAAATTATGGATATTTAATTCCCAATGGATATCCTCAATTGTTTTGAATAATTGTCCCAATCTACTTCTCTTTAAATAACACCTAATGTTTGCAAAGAGTTGGGAAATACATAAGGAAATAAAATCTTGAACCACAGATATTTTCACTCTGCATCATAATGTTTTTAGAGTAAAATGTTTCATCTACTTTAGAATCACCCAAAATACAATCTTCTCTCACTAATAAATAATTTCCAGGAAGTTTTTAAAACTGGTTTTGTTTCAAAGAAATTCTTTATGAGTATGCAATTTAGGAAAGCAATTCTCTTTTAAGTGGTCTTGATCATATGGTCATTATAGATACGAAGCGTGAGATAAATATGTTGTCAGAAAATCTATCCTTGCCTTTCCTTGAAACTATACTGTTTCCAACTATAATACTACTACATTCACACTGACTTGTCGAATATTTTGCTGCTGTTTTCATGCATAATATTTTTTAAAATTCATTTCTTAAAATGTTGTCTACAGCTCAGTAAAGTGGTGGAGACTATAATCCAAGTACTTGGGAGACTCTGGCAGAAGAATCACTGTGAATTCAAGGCCTGGTTCAAGGACACATTGAGTTCGAGGACAGTTTATGTTAAACAAGATGCCATCTCAAGCAAAAGCAAAAACAACCCCTCCAAAGAAGTGCTATGTAATTTCATAATCCCTTAGAGATATTACTAAAAATATTGTTACAGATGATGTATTAAGATCTGTCCAAAATATAAATATTTTTCCTTTACATGGTGTTTCCATCATCAGTGAAATGATTTTGAAAATTAAATATCAAATAATTTAAAATTGTAGAAAATGTTTAATCTGTCTGAAATTTTATTTCTGAGTTCAGTTAAACTCTAAGAGTTTCTAAATATATTTTTCTAAATATATGAATTAAAGAAAATATAATATTTGGAAGAGATTTACATATCAAGTAAATTAACAAGTTTTAGTTTTAATAAAAATCTATA
This sequence comes from Thryonomys swinderianus, assembly GCA_004025085.1. Classification (NCBI taxonomy): domain Eukaryota; kingdom Metazoa; phylum Chordata; class Mammalia; order Rodentia; family Thryonomyidae; genus Thryonomys; species Thryonomys swinderianus. The sequence goes on from PVIC010004638.1 coordinate 4,061, forward strand.
ATTTTATTCAATATAAATGTTTCAATTCTATAAATTCTTTAGGAAAAAATTATATTCATCAAGAACAGAAAGGTACAATCTAGAAAAGAGATTTTGCTGTTTTAAAACTGAGATATTTTCTCATGGAGTAAAAAGGAGGTTGTTTCTCTTTAGAAGATCATTAACAATTTTAGACAAAATTGATAATTCAGAACTGGATCCTGAAGGATCTTAAAGAATTATTGTCATTGTATTTTTGTTCAGAATAAATATTTGTTTCAGTCTTACCAAATAATTGTGTGCAAACATATATTGAAACATTTCAAATAGATTCACATTGTTTAGTATATTCAAGCTTTAGATTTTAATTAAAATATGATAAAATAAACTGAGATTATAAAGGTTAGGGAAAAGAAAAATTGAAATTATTAGAAATGGAATTATTTTGATTTGAAGGCACAGGAATAAAGTAATCTAAATTTCAATATTTTAAGATACATTGATTAAGCTTTTATAAGATTATCTTTAGGGAAGTATAGTATAGTTCCTTTTTCAAATGAAAGATTCTTTTGACTAAAGAAGAAATGTCAAAAATAATGAGATTGGAACAGTTTTGATGGAAATACACTTTCCTTCCACATAAACACCAAAAGAGAATAGTGAAGTATATAAATATGATATTTGAACCATTTTGATTAGATTCGAAAGGACTACAATTTTACCATATCATACAACCACTCCTAAATAACTATACAGCAATCAAATCTGGATTTATAGGGTCAGAGATTTAGCTCAGTGGTTCCAGTGACTGTCTAGGAAGTGTAAGGTCCCTGGTTCCATCCCTGGTAACCACATATAATAATACCAGGTGTGGTGATTTACACCCACCAGCAATCAGCACCACATGCCACGATGCTGGGTGTGGTGGCTCACACCTGCAATCCCAGCCCTTAGGCAGAGGCAGGAGGATTGCTGAGTTTGAGCTTCCCTACATAGTGAACTCAGAGCCAGCCTAAACTACAAAGCAAGACACTGTCTCAAAAAAACAATCTGCATTTGTAAATTCCTGATTATTTCAATATAAAGCTTACTTAAAGGTCACTAGCAAAACTCAGACATTATCATCCCTAAACAATACATGAAATGAACAACTTTGTGATACTCAACATGGTACATATTATCTATATGGGAATTCTAAACCCAATGAATAGGTTTCTGTGGATCCTATAGACAATTATCTCACCATCAGATAAATTGTTGTTGTAGTAAAATCATTAAGAAAACAGTCTCTCCAAAATAAAGTTTCCATTTAGGCACAATCAGCAGGACTTAATTAGAAAACATAAATAATTGAACATACTGCTCTCTCTAAGTAACAAATTTAGGAGTCATGTAGCAGCAAATTTTTGTTAGACAAAAGGGCACATTGTACTGAATCACTGTCTAATGTTTTCCCCTCTCCGACAGCAACCTTTTCAGTGATAATTCAAACGAATACCCTCTGAACAAATACTATAAATATGTCTTCATTAAAGCAGCAAAAAAAAAAATCTAAACATATCAAACCAAGATAAGAAAAGCTTCCTATAAAAAGCCAAGTCTCTGAAATTATAATTGGGAAATGACTGTGAGAAAGGTCTGGAAGAGAAATAACTTAGAATGGTGAAGTTATCCTACGATTTATCATTCTGGAGAAAGCGTTAATGGTGAAACGTACGAACAATCTCTACCGAGACACAGTGTGAATTTATGGACTTGTTTCTCATGTGGGAGGCCCGGCCTACGTGAGTGCTGAGCACCAGCCTGCTAGCTCTTCTGGTATTCCAGGTTCAGCAGGCTGAGTCGAAAGGATCACTAATAAATGTACTGTCAGCATTACGTAGGTGAGCTAAAAAAGTTGAAGCAGAAACAACACAAAATCCAAATACGTAGAAATAATATAAAAACAAACAAACGAAACCCACAGAAAATAAAACCACTAGTTTCAAGTGTCTAATTCAGCACACCACCCCTGATTTGAAGCCCATCCCTCTCTGTTTCTCCATCTGCTGTAAAGAGTCGCAGTCTCCTCCCCAGTGGCGCCCCCACCCCCACCCCGTCTGTGCTTCTGGCTGTGCAAGGTCTGTCCTGTCCTTTCTGCCCTTTGTGGTTCTGTGGGCAGCGTCTCATCAGACTGCTCCTTCCTGTTCCGCGCAGTTCCGGATTCCTGAGGCTGAAGGAAACTTTGGAGTCCTGCGCTGAGCAGGTTCCCGGGCAGGTTTCTCTCTGGGTGAAGCTAAGCACGGCCTGTTCCTACCATGCTCCTAGCGCGCGGGCATCGCTTCCTCCAGTTTTGGTTCTCGGTTCCTGCCGAACACATATGGCTCCCCGCCAGCATATAGTTTCATATACTAATCTCTCAGCTCATTTCCTAATAATACCGTACCTTTTTTGCCTAAAACATTTTAAGGATTCCCAAACTATCTCACATTCTTTATTTCCACTGTCAGTTTCTTACTTTCAGTGTCAGAGAGACACTATGATATGTACACGTGTCCAGCTTATTTCACTTAAAGTATGTTCTCCAAGTGCATCCTTTTACTAGAAATGCCTCAAGTTTAGCCTTCTTTATGGATGAGTAATACTCCCTTACATAAACAGTGCATCTTTTTATCCCTTCATTGGTTCACAAGCAACTGTTTCCAACCTTCAGTTATGACCAGTTGTGCCACTCTAAATATGGGTGTGCAGATAATGCTGTGGTAGGATGCCTTTAATTCCTTTGGGAGAGTTCCCAGAAAGGAAACAGCTGGGTCAAATGGGACCTCTAATCCTAGTTTTTTCAGGAATCCCCACGCTGATTTATACAGCAGTTGCACCAGTTTTATCCCCACCAACAGTGGAGAAAGGAGCAGTTCTGCCCACATCTCTGCTAGCGTTTGTTGTTGGTTGACTCTTTGATACCAGCCATTCTTTTTGGCATGAGATGGAATCTCAGTCCTGTTTTAATTTGCATCTCTCAAATAATCAGTGATGCTGAACATTTTTTCCATGTATTTCTTTATTGTTTCTTCTTCATCTGAGATGCCCATATTTTGAATTGGGTCTTTAAATTAGGACTGACTTTTTTCTTATTTCATTACATGTTCTAGATGTTAGCCTCTCATCTGAAGAACAGCTGGTCAAATTGTTTTCTGCTCTGTGGGTTTCTTTTCATTCTGTTGATTTTCTTTGTTGTGCAAAAGCTTCTACCTATTCTCTCTTCTAACAGATTTGGTGTTTCAAAACAGTAGTTTTAGAAAGTACCTCCTCAGGCCAGAGATTTAGCTCAGTGGTTCCTGCCCCTGCCTCACAAGTGCAAGGTCCTGAGTTCAATCCCCGGTAACCACATACAATGCTGAGTGTGGTGACTCACACCCACTAGCAATCAATACCACATACCACAGTGCCAGGTGGTGGCTCACGCCTGTGATCCCAGCACTCGGGAGGCAGAGGCAGGAGTATTGCTGAGTTCCAGGCTTGCCTAGGATACATAGTGAGCTGAGGGCCAGCCTGAACTACAAAGTGAGACCCTATCTCAAACAAAAAAGAAAAAAGAGAGAGAGAGAACAACTAAAGACAAAACGACTCAGATGTCATGTAGTTAAATTTTCACCTTATATATATATATCGAACCTTTTTTTTTTTTTTTACAGTCATTGAGATGTGGTTCAATGACTGGGAAACTTACTACTCAGCAAAGTGTTCTGTTGCATCGTGTTTCTGAAATACTCCAGGGAGCCAAAAGTCACCCCTGTGCCATTTTCTTTTGGAAGTCCTGCTTCAGCCTTCTGAAATAAGAAATAAGGGCTTAATTTTAGATATTCCTGTGGCCTCCCTTTTTATTTTATTACTATCCTTATTGGTCTTCCCTCAACATACTCTTTCTTGAAAGTTCCCCTCTGATGATTTGGGGGCGTTTCAACTAAACCCAGTGTTAAATTAAACTTTACTTACTAGTTATTGTCTAGTGTTTCATTCTGGCAGAGCTTAATAGCATTAAATTTGGCACTTTTAAAGGAGTGTTGCATAGCTTTTGCTATACTAATTGACTGAAGATCTGTCTCTCAAATGAGTCATTCAGAATTGCCCTCATTGTCTATAAATACTGCTCAGGGATGTGCCTCACTAATTACTTAAGAGTTAGTATATAAATATGCATATTGAAAATGTTATATCTTGACATCAGATCATTAGAATCTCCTATTCCTTGTCATTTGACTTCTTGAGACACAACTGTTAATGGCTAACAAATACATAGTGGTAAGAATATCATGAATTATCCACTCTGGAGAACTTAACCAATGAAAATTCAGCAGGGGAAATTTTCATCTACAAACATTAATTGCAGTATTTTTGTTATGATTCCAGACTGTTGTAAATATCCTAAATGTCCACAACAGAGACAAAGATTTTTGCTTTGTTGTACATCTATTCAGATAAATATTTTATTGTTGTGAAATTTTAATTATGAATCTAATTTGATGAAGATGTTGAAGATATTGATGAAATAATATGAACTCAAAGTATACTATGGTTTTAATAACATAAGAAAAACATTTATGCAAAATTGTTAGGGTACATGGACTTAATTTGCAGAGGATTTCATATTTGTAAATAGATTTATTTAAATGTGCTTGGTACTAATGTTATAATACATGTTTCACAATGAGTAAGATAAAATGAGCCCAATCATTAGATTTACAATATGGCAGAAGTAGAACACTACTTACTCTATCAGAAAAGTTAAAGTAATATAATAACATGTCAGTCTCATTTTTAAAAAACAGAGAAGTACTTCACCAAAAACCAAGAAATGAAAGCTATGCTGATTTGTATAGACAATAATTCTAAAATATTTAACTAATGACCTTTTATATACAACTGAGCTAGAAGTACTTGGGTAAAAAGTTGCCTAGCAAGCACAAGCTCTTGGATTCAATTCCCAGAAGCAATAAAAAATAGAACATTAACTACTGTTTCGAGTTTTTCTTTTGTTATTGTTGTTGCTACTGTTTTTGTGGTACCAGGTATTGAACTCAGCACCTTGAGCTTGCCAGGTAGGTGCAGCACCACTGAGTTACATTCCCAAGTGTATACAAACTACTGTTACTATAGTAATACTGACTACAATGAGCCCTAACCGTGACCCTAACCCTATCTCTGTCTTCTGTCTTCCTGTGTCACTTACTGGCTTATGTAGTTTCTATATTACTTACTTGCCACAATCACATTATATGATTGCTATTATTATGAAATCTATATTATTAACTTACTCTTGAAGAAATTAATGACTTGTCTGAAACTGCTCAGCAAATTAGTGATCTAACCAAATTTATAACCAGCTCTGGGTAGCCCAAGATCATTTGCCTCTAAGTGAATGACACACAGTACTCTCTCAACATGGAAATGATCCATTTTTCTCATTCATTCTGGTAAAAACCTGTTGGTAGTATATAATGGAAGAGGCTGAGTGATGATACTCACAGTGTGAGTTTTATTGTTCCAGTTCAAATTGACTTTTACAAGCATGGGGCAGATTTTTTTTTATTTCTGCTAGCTCTCCATTCCTCTTGGTAAATTGAAATATATTTTCTCCAAAAGACTGTTCTGAAGTTTCAAATATTAAATTCATCCTTTGCCCCATTCATGCCACCAGTATTTGCTAAATGGCTACTTTGCACTAAACCTTCAGGGAGATACCAAGATGAGTCAGTTTAAGAAGACAGAAAAACGTGAGTCAAATTACATTTTCAGGCTGAAGCATAATCATCATGGTGGTTAAGTTTCAGGAAAAGCTAAGGGGGTGGAGGGAGGTCTCAGTAAAAGAGTTGAAGAGATTTTCCTGGGGGTGAATATTATACCATAAGCTGTATGAAAGATAATTAGCTGCGTGAAGACCCTTTTGGGCAAGGGGCAACATGTGCGAAGACCCCGGAGCAGGAAAATGTGAACTTCATAGATGAAAATCAGGAAGGTAATGACTTTGTGCCTCTGCGAAGAATAATGCTGGAGAACACAGGCCTGGTAATGAGGAGCACTGTGAATCCCTTGAAAGATGCTGTTCTTTTTCTAGGAAGAATGTTATTCGAGGGTTTTGAGCAGAGGAGCAACTTAATGAGACTGCGGTTTGTTTGCCTGTTTGGTTTGTTTTTTTTCAATGAGGACGTATGGAAGAAGATGATTTAAGAGAGAAATTAACAAATGCAGGAGGCAAGTAGAAGATACAGGTGTTTTGGACTAGGAGTAAATGCCGAGTAGAAGGAGTTATATTAATATTGCTGAGTGTAATTTAAGACTGGAAATACAGAAGTGCTATTGGATATAGCACATCTGGCACTCATTATAATGGAAAATAACTTTTTTGTTTTTATTTTTCACATGGATTAAGATTTTTGTTCTGCTTCAGATCAGGTTTCCCCCTTGTTAGCTCCACCTCTTTATTTTTCTTTTCAAATAACAATTGAGTATCACGGTTAAGCTGGAAAATAATTTGTAAGGATACTTTTTTTATATAATGGTTCAACTCTACTTGAAATGATAAAAACAGAAGACATTTGGTGTCAACAAAAATAAATCTATTTCTTCTGAGAGTTGTATTTCTCTTAGGTTTGCCAATCATACAAGTTCTAAGGCTTTTATATTTAGGGGTGACAAGTTACCAATTATTAACAGGACATAAGTACTTTCAGAACATTAAATGAGAAGATGGGTTAAGCTTACCCCTGGAATTTAGGGTACTTCTGAAAATCTGAGAAAAACTGATATTATGTCATTTAATTTTAAAGTTGACCCTCAAATTATTTTATAGTTCATGAATATGAAATGCAGCGCTATTGTCAGATGGATAAATTTGAAATACTGATACTGATAGATTCTTTCCCTTAAGATGATCAATATATAAAAGATCTTATAGTCTTTCCACCTTATTCCATTGCCTGATTATAAGACATTTTAGTTTCAGAAAAGAAATTCTATAATCTGTACAGAGAAAATATAACTCACCACTTCATGATGAGTTAACAATAAATTATGTGTTTGTGAAATTAAATCTTGATTCTCTTAGTTTTATAATTTCATAATATAGTTAGATTTTCTTACATCTTAATTATCTATGATAACATCTATAAATCATAAGTGAACTTGAATATTCTTCAGAAAACACCAATATATGAACAATACTTCTAATGGCTTGAATATATTCCCATCACTAATAATTTTCATAAAGACAAGAAATGATGACATCAATTTGTGACAAAAGAAACATGCAGAATTGAGAATGCATGAGTTTTTTGCTTTAAACTAGTTTGAGTATACATAATGTTACACAACAAAGAGTAAAGTGACAATGTTGAAAGCAAACTAGGAGAAAAGAGAGGAAATGAATTCACTCAGTTGTGCATTTCAGAGCTTTAACTAACTGAACCATTTTATTCTTCATGAACAGAATGATATATATGGAAGTGTTGCTCTTTTTTTTTCTTTGGTCTTATGATATTTTCCTTCCTTGGCTTTTTCAGTCTTGCAAAACTGATGGTTTTATTGCTTATTGCCACTGAAAACAAGTTCTTGGCCCATATTATGTGACAGACATTCAATCAAACTAATGCATTTTTATAAATTAACTTTGAGTTTATAATACTGGTAGAAGACTGAATAGAGCTTTTCTTAAGTTTAATTTATAAAGCATACATTTATTAACAAAGGCATCCTAAAATCTGTCTTGCTATTGTTGTATGCTAGTAACCATTATAAAGGAAGTACCTGTATAACTAAACATGGAATATCAACCTATCAATTTAATTTTATTATTTTTATTAATTTTTATCTTTATTGATCCATTGTATATACACATCATGATCACACTCAGTATTGGAAATTTGTACCAGTATATGACACAGTATGATTCTCATTTTTCCCTTTCTCCTATAGTGTTAAAAAATAGTAAATTCTGTGTGCTATATTTACAACACATACATATATAAAGAGGATAATAATATGGTGCAACATATTCCACTTTATGATGAAAAGAATATTATGAAAGAACAAACATTATAAAACATACTTGGATTAAATTTCTTCAGTTTTCTCTTTCTCACCCTTCTGTTTCCTACTTCCTCTAATTTTGAACTTTTTAATTAAAATGTTATCACAGAAGTAGATTCTGCTGTTTTGTTTACTAATTCTGTCAGTAAGTTTCCAAAATGAGTACTATCTGCTAGGCCCTATGCCAAGATCAGGAAATGCAACAGTAACCAAAACCAAACAGAACCATATCTTCCTGATATTTTTCTGGCTAGTTGTAAAGAAAGAATGAATCAAGTTATGATTGAAGTAAACCTCGAATCTCCTTTTTTACAATCCTCCAAGAAGAAAGATACACAGAGGCATTCGGAATAGCCAAAAGCATGAGGAAACTCTGAGTCTATAACTCACAGCAATAGGAAGAAACTGAGTACTAATTGAGGATTATGTCTGGCAGAGGAAACGGATGCTTCAAAGCAGAGATAGAGTGGACACAGGAAATTGACATAATTTTCCCCTGGTTATCATAAACAGAAATGAATCCAGCTCAACAGGTCATTAAACACAGACCAGGCAAGGTTCTCAGGCAAGGTTCAGAATATTGTTTTTATGCCAAAAGTAAGGCAATGAAATATTGTGAGCACTTGATAGACTTTTGCAAAAGCTACTGTGACCACACAGTAAAGAGTGGATCACAGTGAAAACAACTATGGTTAAGCCGCTTGTCATGTGTTAAACACACTGAATGTACTTGTAACATTAACCAGGTAAATGGACAGCTCTTCAAATGTGTAATCGAGGGTGGTGATGGATCAGATGTCGCAGCCTCCTGGAGACGCCAATGGTTTAAGATTGCACAGCTGTTTTGGGGCCTTATTTATTAAATGAGTTAAATGGGTCTGTAGGTTAAGGGGCCACTCAGTTGGATTTTGTGTCCCTTGAATTGATTACAGAAAGATAACTTTATCCTCAAGAAGAGGGCTGGGAAAACTATAGTCCAATCAAGGGTTTTGGTGAACCTCATTCATTGGGTCCCAGCCACACCCATCCACTTACACATCATTTACAGATATTTTGGTACAATGCTAGAGGTGAGTTCCTCCAGCAGAGATAAGGCCTGCAGAACAAGGCCGTATTGATCATTTTCACAGAAAAAGCAAGAAGGCATATTCCCACAGACTCATTAATGTATTTCTACAGTGCAGCTAGAGGACACACTTTCATCCCTCTCCCCAAAGTGTGAAGCTGAGCACTTTGCACACATCTCATCTTGTGTGCTTATTTCCACCCATCTGCGGCCAGCCTGATGTCAAGTCTGGACGCACACTGCCTAGAGGTGTCCTAACAGCTCCAAGGCCAAGATGTATCTTTTCTATCAATTATACAAAAAGATACTTAAATGTAGTCTAACTCAGTACCTCTAGCTTTTAATCACAGTCACCTCAAGACATCTATGAAGACAAAGCTTAGGTGCTGTGAAATAGAGAATGAACTTTGTGCACAATAAACCCAAGTACTTTACCAAAAATGCAACCACGGGGCCCTCAGTTATAATTTCAGGCATGTGGCTTAGTGTACTCTTCTGCTTTACGTCCCATTTTAAATTGAGCTTCAAGGAAATGTGGTATTGTAATTGTAACTTTACCAGTACTTCTATCTAGAGGCCTGTTGCCATTTTTATCCTCAGTGAAATTTTTATTCCCAAGAAAGGCAGGATTATGATTTTTTTTTCCCGTGAGAATGAGTTGAAGTAGTGTGTTCTTACTTATCAAAAACACTCTTATAGCTTTGGGATTTTTGAATAGTTGAATATCCATGAAGTGTGGAAAAGCATGACACCTGCTATACAGATTCAGCCACACAAAATGGTGTGTCATGTGTATACCCACAGGGCCTAGAAGGACACACCAGCTAGACTGTTGATGTCAAAGTATGACTTTATTCTTTGATTGTTGTGTTTCTGTTCCCTATAACACACATATTAACTTTTTAAAAATAAAGATTATTTTTAAAACCCCCAAAATAAAGAAAAAGTTAATCAACTCCCACTCTCAAAGGAAAGATTATTTTATTTGGTATCCAACACAGTGTTGTTTATGGATGAAAAGGATAATCCTTCCTGTTTGTGTGTGTGTGTGTGTGTGTGTGTATGTTACTGACAATTGAATTCAGAACCTTCATATCCAGTCTTCTTATTTTGAGACAGAGTTCCAAAAAGTTGCTAAGCTCCTGAAGCTGGGCTCTTGCCTCAGTCTCTCAGAGTGTTGGGACTATAGGTGAGCACCACATCGTTGCCTAACATAAGCCTTCTACCTAATCAACCATATTAAATTATTTACTCATTGTAAAAAAGTTCTTAAATTTTTTATGTTTGGGCACTGCTGCTATTTAAGAGGATGATGGGAGACTAAGGCGACTCATGTTTATGACTAGCTGTACCCACAAAGAAGAGATGTGTGAGGGTGACATCTCCTCTCAAAGAACTTGTACTCCAACCCGCTCTTCCAAAGCAAAGCAAACAGGCACACAGTAACTAACTCTTCTTTAGAAAATATTTAATATTACAGGGTATTACTGAAGCATATATTAATGCTATTGTCTTTGCTTTAGTTTCTTTCATCAGTATCTCTTTCTCATGAAATAAATGTAGGCACAAACCCTACCCTTGGGCCTACAGAAACAGCTGGATTCCATGCACCTCCATGATTAATAAACTGTCCCCTTGGACCTTAGAAAAGACTTTATGGGAAAATAACTCTAATAGTTCCTGAAGCTTTCACCATGCATGTGGCCTTGTGACATGGTCATTTCATTCAGTTCAGTCAATAATAACTAAAACATGAAGTGTGTGTACTTGAGCAACAGATATCTCTTTTCTACAAGGAAAGATCTGTTGGTTTCCTCCCCCATTAACAGTGTTTGAGAGTGTTCTGTGGTGAAGGCTGTTTTTCTAATTTCAAGTCTCTCAATGATTATGGGGTGAAGGAATGAGAATGTTATTTAATATGAAAAGTTCTGTTTTCAGACTTCTTAGTCAGTTAGATAAAGCAAATTCCCTTTCATGTAGTTTCTTTCAATTAAAGCTTTATGAGCAGTATGTGCTTCCCTGGGGTGTAAACACTGATCAAACACAAGGGAAAGGAGATGTGCGAATAATATTGTTTAGCATTTTTTTCTGCCTCATCCTTCTTGTGTCAATAAAACACCTACTTGAACATGATTACATAAAGAAACACTGCTTACTTCCAAAAGCAATCAAAAAGAAGTGCACCCTAATGGTAATGTGATTTTCTTTTGCGGAATTGTTGATGCATTGCAACAAAATAGATTTTATATTAAAAGGGTAAAATATTAATGGATTTTGTCAAAGATCTGCGTACATTAAACTGAATCTCTTTTACACATCTATGAATAAATATTGTCAAGTTATAAATTATGGAGAAAATATCCTTTCAGGGTTAATAGCTAGAGGCCAAGACATAAATGTTAACAGAATTCATATCTTCTGATTTTCAAGCCATGGGTCTAATGATGCTAACTGTCTTTCTAATATAGCATAGTATTATACACCTCATATACTTATAACTCAATATCCTTTATGCAAAATGCTTTAGACCAAAAGACTGAGTTTCATGCTTCTCTAGAATTTTTAATATTAACATTTACATAAGGGGGGTAGAATCTAAGTTTAAATATGACACTCCCATATTTTATATACAGCCAATATACATTGTCTGAAATTAATTTTACACATTTAGGTGTGCCTGTTTGCACTGTAGCCTGGTACATGAGATCAAATGTGAGACTGTCCAGTTGTGGCATCAAACTGTGCTCTAAAATTTTCTGATTTTGAAGAATTTTAGATTTCAGATTATTTGGGGGGGGGTGTTCAGTATGTATAGACAAAACATTCTTAAATTATGTTCAACAACCTATTGATGACAAATGGCAGTATGAAGCAAATTCTGTGTTTGGGCATTAAAAAGCAATAAGTTGACCCTCATTTATGTCATAACTGGTTTATTAGCTGACCTCAGAAAGAGTGGAGGTCTACTTTAAGATTTATTTAATCTCTCTCTTATAGTTGGCAAACTTTGTGTCTTAGACCCTTCGTTTACATGAAAGGGATTTTTAGGAACCTCCTGTTATTCATTAATACAAACTCTTATTTGTAGCAAGAGTTACCTTTGTAACAAGAGTTGTGGAGACTTTCCTATGAGACAGGCATTTTGCACCTACTGAAAGTATGGAATTAAAGTAATTCTATTGGAATGATCGTGAACAGATGAGAAAATTCAGGATCCACACATTTCAATTTCTGGATCAAGATTTTATAATTGGGTCATGGCTGGACTCGCATCCGGGAAGTTTAATATTTAAGTTCAAACTCACAACATCATGGATAAAGCCTCCTGCTGTGAGTACGATTTCTTTTCTCTTTTCTTCTCCATGGATCTGCTAATAAGATACCTTGATTCCACAATCACTATCAGCTTTGATTAACTCAAGTCTCCCACCAAAAAATGTCTTGAGGTTTTCTGTCATAAAGAAATTCTCGAATTCAGCAAATCTGTCTTTTCTTGCAGAATTTTCCTGTGACTTAGATGTAAAGAAACCCCATAAATGATTATGTAGCAATGTCCTGTTATTTTTCTGCACACGATTCATTTAAAATGGACAAAAAAAAGGAAAGAAAAACTTTCATTTGGGGTATTTGTTTCTCTTTCTTCCTTCTTTTCTTTCTTTCTTTCTTTCTTTCTTTCTTTCTTTCTTTCTTTCTTTCTTTCTTTCTTTCTTTCTTTCTTTCTTTCTTTCTTTCTTTCTTTCTTTCTTTCTTTCTTTCTCTTTCTTTCGAGTTATTAATCCTCACAAAGTTCATCCTGCTAGGAAGCTGCAGAGTACTTTAAACCAGGTCATTTTAACCAAACATAAATACTCTACAAATTGGATGTCCCCTCAGGCCTTTGCACAGGCTTGCAGCTAAGACTGAACATAGGCCTTTGGTTTTATCTGTGCGTGTCCTTGGACTTGAGCCAAGTTCTCAGCAGACGCGTACATTTGCAAGGAGAGGACCAGCTGCAGAAGGTTTTGAATCTATAAACATGATGCACTTCTGAAAGCTGAAAGATACAAACCACCTCTAAATTTTCATTACTTGACTCTCCAAAGGCACATGGAGAAGCTCCCTTTGTCTTTGCCTAAACTGTTCACTGCTATGGGTACGGTAGAAAGACAATTAATTAGCTTGTGGAAAGTAACGGGCCTTTCAGTTTGGGGAAATTATAAAAGTTTGGTCCCCATTTTCAGCATCATGTAATGGGCTTTTGTGTCTGCCTAGAACAGACCAGGATACTTCTGACAAATAATTTTAGATCGAAGCTGACAGTTTTGCATTAGCAATACTCAGGCATGTTTTAGTCTAGTTAATAACTTCTTAAAATAAGATTTCAAATGTTTGCCTCCTTCTGTAGATAGGTGTCCTTTCATGGTAGAAAATTTTCTTTCACTATGACTTTCTTGGCAATTACTGTCACTAAAATCATTATACACCACCAAATACAACACTCGAGTTTATAAAGTATTAGAGAAATATTTCTTCAAGTTTAAGCTGAAGTGATGCAGTTTTGAAAGCCAAATTCCTAAAAAATTGCTTGGGAATACATAAGGGAAGGAGTATTCCCACTCCATATGAATGGGTTCATTACGAAAGGAAAATAATATAGTTGCTCTTTTAAGTATGACAACAGAAAGAGGTATCTTGTCAATCATGTCTTTTGAACTTAGGCATATTTACTGAAGTTACGGATTCACTTATGTTAGAGAGCTCCACAGCTCTACACTGTGATATCAATATTTTATCCAGGTTTAGTGATGCGTGGATTCATGTGCTTTTCTAATACAGGAGTGAGCAGACAAGGCTTATTAATTCCCTCTACTCAGAAATAGGCAAAACATGTCCTGTCTCTGCCTGAGACACACACACACACACACACACCCTGTGACAAATGTCAACTTGCAAAGACTACAAGGAAAATGAGTTTGAAAGAAATTACAGAATACTCGATCTCTTTTTCTGGCTTCTTGGGGCTAACTGAAATTTCAAAAAAAAATGTGGACTTCAGGGTACTACAGGCCTTTCAATCTAGTACCACAATTTACTGTCATTTATTAACTGAAAATACTCAAAACGATAGAAAAGAGAAACACTGGCCTCCAGCTGTGCTGAGTGTTCTGGGGGTTAACAGAACTTTCTAAAACACACACACACACACACACACACACACACACACACACACAGCTGAAACTCTGGGATACAGAAAAGACCTTCGAAGTCTGATGAATAATATGCCAGCCCAAGGCTGTTGTAGCTGCAGACTAGTTCACACTTAGAGGGATAAATCAAAGCATTAATCGGTCTTCTCAGTAAAGCAGGTGTTTTGACTGCTTTTATGGTTCATTTTCATGCAAAAGGGTTGTGGGACACAGAAATCACAAGGGATTGCAAATAAATGGCACCGACAGGACTGATACCACCAGGCGAGGGGGCCCAGATCAGCCTGTCTTTTCACATTATGAAATATACCTCATGGCAGGAACTTTGAAAGCTCCAGCTCCACAATAGGCTGTTTGTGAGCTCAGGATTTTTCTTCTCTTGTTTTTCTTGTCTTGTCTTTTCTTTTCTTGATATGCCAAGGGCATTTCTTTTCTTCTCATGATAAACTACTTCAGCAACCATAGCAGGTTTAGAATGTTAAGGAACCATGGCACACAAGACTCGACAAAAGGATTTGGGGTTTTAAAGGACTTTAAAACAGAACATACGCACTGTGTAATCTGCTTCTAAGACAGAAAGGGGAGGAAGAGGGGGTAGAGAGGCAAACCCTTTCATCTCATCCCAATTTCAAAATTCATTAATAACAGAAATAACATTAAAATATTTCCCACACACTTATTGGTCTGCTTCAGATTTTTCATTTTACAATGTGACTAAGTTGGCAAAATAATTTGAAATGTGAAAAAATCAAATAAATATATGGCTGGTATATTTAGAAGAAGATGATTTAGGATTCTTGCTTATGAGGTCGCACAGTTTTTTGACTAGAGCTCCAGAGTCAGCTGCCAAACAGGCTTTGAGGCTCCACCTACCATGCTGTGTTTTGAGTCGAAGATCATGTTATGCGTGTTTGATTTTTTTTTTCTGTTTTGCTTTTCTTTTAAGCAAGAGTAAACACCAGAAGTAGTTGAAGGACTTGGAAGTAGATACTCTGAGGAAGAACTGATGTCCTGTTGGATGCCTTTTCTCTGGAGTCATGTGATTCATTAACAATGATTTGTGTCTTGGAAACTTTTCTTGAGTACTCCTTCCGTGAGTCCAGCATTTTCACCATGACATCTATAGGTCATTTATTCTACTAGTTGCTCATAGTGTCCTCTTCCCCATCACTATTACCATGATTCCCTGAGCCATTTCCTCAGCCGGACCCATGGTGCACAACTATAACCCCGGCACTCCGGGAGTCTGGCAGGTAGCTTGCAAGTTTGAGGCCAACCTGGGAAACTTACTGATTCAGCAAAATTGTATCTCAAACGAAAAAATTAATAAAAAGGCTGAAGAAGCTCATTGTAAAGGCCCTCAGGTCAATCCCCAAAATGTATTTCCTCTCTATTACCATTTGTCAATGGATGAAAATGGCGTCTTGTTAGCAATGTTAAAATTTCTTGAACGTGCTCTGGGAATGTAGCTCAGTGGTACTTTGTCGCCAGGCAAGCACAAGGTCTTCAGTTCTTTCCCTGGCACCGCAAAAAAATCCTTTAGCATCCTCTTTTTTAATGAATTTGTGACCAATAGCCCTTTGAGACTGTAATGCTTTATCCTTTCTTAAATTTCTGCAACCAGCTTTCAATATTCAAGTTCTGTTTTCAGTTCAACATGATAAATCTTTGTTTGATTTAAAATCAGATAATTGTTAAGTGATATGTGTTCACTATAACATAGACAGAGGGACTTTTTCAATATGTGGATATGATTTTCAGTTAGCTTTATATAGTGTTTTTCCATATAGTATGTTTCTTTTGTTAGCTTCTATTCATTAATTTTACCATAGAGTGGTCAATAGCTTCTGCTTTTCTTTTACAAATTTTATAGCGTGATTATTCTTCACTTTAACTTTCTGTGCGATAGATAAATCTAAATTCATATTTTTATAACCATTATTCATGGGGATATCTTCAGGACTTTTTCTTTACTCATAACAGGGATCGAACTCAGGACCTTGTGCTTGCTAGGCACGCATGGCACTGCTGAGCTACATCCCTGGCCCTTGCTTTTTAATGTTTTTAAAACAATTTTTTCTTTTTGAGACAGGGTCTCCCTTTGTAGTTCAGGCTGGCCCTGAGCTCACTATGTAGCCCAGGCAAGCCTGAAACTCAGCAATCCTCCTGCCTCTGCCTCCCAAAGAGCCGGGATTACAGGCGTGAGCCACCACCCCTGGCTTTGATGTTTTTAATAATATCTTTCTAAAACAAATTGAAGAGTAGACAAAACATTATAATGACTAGAACATACTGGCCTTGACCCCACATGGGACATTGTGGGCATCCTGCCTCTGGCATGTCCAGCTTGCACATGTGCCCTTTTATTACCCTGATTATGTAGGGAAACCTGAGAACATGCAGAAAGGATACATTGTAGCTCAACGGGGCTGAGTGACACTTCCTTTCAGAATGCTGAATGTTTGCCTGGGTTTTTACTGCAACATGTCTCATGAGATCAGGTATGGGATTTTCTACTTGTAGCATTGTATCCCATTCAAAATTTCAGATTTTGGAGCATTTCAATTTTAGATTTTTGCATTAGGTGTGGTTAACTTGAACAATCATATTTTCCACGTTTTTTTTTTTTTACCTTGAGTTGAATTAATTTATTTTCCACTGCCATTTCTCACATTTTTCTCAATATAAATTGATATGGGATATTGGGATTATACAGTGCTATGATGAGGAACTGGTAAACTTTTTTAGTGCTAAAGTTGCTATGACGGATTGGAGACCAAGAATATTTTCATTATCCTTGTAGAGGACTTGGTGTTTTGTGCCTGGATTTCTGAAAGATATATTTTCCTTTATTAAAAGCACAGTAGGAATTTACCAGGCTCTATTTCAGTGTGATTTTAATTGTATCTTTAACCTGACTCACCATATTAAACACTATTTCTTTTTTTTTAATTGAATTCTTTATTGGTACTTTTATGTATAGTTCACAATCACACACTCAACATTGGAGAATTTGTACCAATATATGACAGAAGTAAATTCTCATTTTCAACCATATCCCCTACCAACTCACAACCCTCCTTATATACATGCATAAAGAATGACAATTTTTATTCATGTCTGTGCAAATGGACACACCTTGAGGACACATGAATAAGTGAACTAAATAGCTCACACATATGTAAACACCGTATCTTTTCTCTGGTATGAGAACCTGTAGATGTAAATGAGTATTAGAGTGTGTGATAGATTTTGTAAAATAGGCAATATCCAAAGGGAATGTGGTGGGGGAACGTAATGAGTGGAAAGAATAAATATGATTTAGAAAGATAAACACTATTTCTGATTATGGCTCGAGGGCGTTTCTGATGAGCTTAGCACGCGAGACAGCAGCACAGCGGAGGAGCGTGCTCGTTCCGCTGCAGGCAACGGCAGTCTCTCCAGGGCCCGAGAGAACGAGCAGACGGAGGGAGGAGGACGGCGTGTTCGTAGCTGTCCGTGGGCTTCCTCTGGGTCAGTGCTTTGCTCTTCCCCTCGGACTGGGACGCACAGTGATCAGGTCTCCTGGTTCTGCGGGCACTGAGTTTGGCACTTGATTCGTGCCACGCTTTTCCTGGCCTCCAGGTACAGATAACAGGCCCAGTTCTTCATAATTCTCTTCACATACATGAATCCCTGGCTGACCCACGTATACACACAAATACATGCATGTTGTGTTTCTCAGCAGAACCGTTATACATTGCTGTATTTATGTAGTGGTTGTTCTGTGTCGGCTTCTCTTCAGATAATTATCTTCCCTTAGTCAATAGATTCACATTTTTTTTTATTTTTAGAGTTTTTGTATTGTTTATTTATGTGTATATTATTTTGAAAAACGTTGTATTTTAGGGCAGTTTCGTCTTTTTGCTTTCTCTCAGTTAGTTCATGTTCTTCTGACACCCACACTGAGCAGAATGAAATACCATTCACCTCATTTCCAACAATGATTTTTCTCTATTTTCAGAGTTCACTTTCATTTTATCACTTACCTCAGTTGTTTTCTATGTCACTCTCCTTTCAGTATCGTCAAATTAATCCATGCTAAGCTCATTGGGGATTATTTTTCTGAGGGCTTTGTATCTGTTGAGTTTATGTTTCTATTTTCTGTTTTGTCCAGCATATTTCATTACCTTCTGAACTTTCAACCACAACTTTGTAAGATTTCTGAGCTGTACTCTTATCCTTGTTTTATTATCACTTCCCTGTACTTGAGGCTATTTCCTGAAACTATGGCTCATGACTGATTCCTTTCTCGGTCCTTCTCCTGGGGATCTGGAGGCTTTCTTCTAAGCCAGTTCCTTTAGGGCTTGTCATCCACGTGACTTCCCAATGATCATTTGATTGGGTGGCTATTCCCAAAGTGGGCTTTTTGACAAAAGTCTTTTGGTTCGTTTTCTAGACTCTGAAATACAGAAGAGCTCCATTAGTGTTAGAGCAAGGCTATAATAAATGACCACAAACTGGCTCATTTAGAAAAGTGAAAATCCTGTGTCTCAGAATTCTACAGGACAGAAACCCGCAGCCAGAGTACCAAAAGAGCCACAGCTCCTCCAAAAGTTCTTAAGGAGAATTCTTCCTTGTCTCTTGCAGCTTCTGGTGGCTGCTACCATTCTTTGGGCTATGCTGTCATGACTCCAATCTCAGCCTCAGGTTTTGAGTGGGTCCCACGTGATCCTTTCACTTGCATCTTCTTTCCTTTTCCTTATCAAAAACAGTAATTGGCATTTGGATCTAAAGCCCATGGTGTCCCAGAATAATAGCATCTTGAGACCCTCAACTTAATTACAATTGTAAACGTCATATTGCAGTTTGTTGGTTGGCATATCAATTTGGGAGCTACTCTTAAGTCTACTACAAGTCTTACTTCTCCCTATTATGTTGCTTAAGGATATAAATGTCTCTATGTTTTATAAAAGACTGACTTTTTCTTATTCCTCTTATAACTGTATTAGCTTTTAGATGACATAACACAAAAGGAAAATTTCTGTCTTTATTATACATTTTAAAGAATCTAGTTTCTATTTCCTCAAATATGTAGTTTAACTTTACAGAAATAGTATGATCAATCAAATTGACATATTTCAATGTTTTGCATGCAGATCTAAAATAGCATCTCTAATTTCTACTCCTTTTCATTGAGTAAATAAATTATCACACTACCACTTTTCTGACAACTAGCTCCAGGGATGTGGTCTTGTTGTATTGTTACTTTTCCCCTAATACTTTCAAAGACTTTTCCTTCTGAATGTTAGATCATACGTTATTAATATTTGCTTGTCCATTTTCCTTAAACCTCTCTAGAACTTGCACCATCATTTTCTTCCTGCACTCTATTCCATAACCAGTTTTCTTAAATACATCTTCTAGACTCCCTGGTCATATTTTCCAACTTTCCATTACCACTTTTTTATCAAACTGCTCTAATCAAAGCCATGGATACCATTTAAGTTGATGAAAACACTGGGTACTGTCTGATCCTCATTTATAGGAATTTCAGTTGCTTTTTACATGGTCAACTCCATTATCTCCCTCAAATCTTATGATTGACCAGGTCCTTATATTAATGATTTGCCATATGTAACAACTTACCTTCAAACTTTCCGCTTAACAGTAACTGTATTTATCATCTCATGGTTTCTGAGGATTAGGAATTCAGGAGTGCCCCAGCTGGGTGGTCCTGGCTCAAGATCTCCCAGGCAATTGCAGCCAGGATGTTGGCAGCAGGGTATACAGTCTTCTGAAGGCTTAATTGGGACTTGGACTGGCTTCCAGTGCTGGCTGCATGGCTATTTCTTCCATGTGGTTCTTTACCACATAAAGCTCTCCTGGTAGCGCGATGGCTCACTACCCTTTGAGTGTGTGATCCAAGTGTGGAGGAGCTAAAGGATCTCTTATAACCTAATTTCTTAAGCCACATCAGCTTTGCTTGATTCACGGAAAGGAGCTACTCAGTCTAGTTAGCTCAGAATGAGAAGAAATAGTCTCTAACTTTTGAAGGTAGGAATAGAAAAGAAGTTATAAGCATATTTTCCATACGCTGCAGCCCTC
This sequence comes from Thryonomys swinderianus, assembly GCA_004025085.1. Taxonomy (NCBI): domain Eukaryota; kingdom Metazoa; phylum Chordata; class Mammalia; order Rodentia; family Thryonomyidae; genus Thryonomys; species Thryonomys swinderianus. The sequence continues at coordinate 24,443 of PVIC010004638.1, forward strand.
TAACTACAACACTGCCAGGAACTCTTTTATGGTTTCTTTTCCATGACCACTTTTTACTCACGTCTCATTTTCTACATGGTAATGACACGTTGAATGTCATGGTAATGACTCTGCAGAATACCTTCTTCATATGTTTCTATTTGATGTCAGGCTGAGAGCAACACAAACTATCATTGTAGTTTAGATTTATGGATGTAAAATAAGAAATATAGGTGATATCGTTCTCGCAGGGATTCTCATTCTAGGGCACTAGGAAGACAGGTATGAAGAGCTAGGGGGAAATTCAACAAAATTTTCCCTTAACAGAAAGGTGACACATAGTTATAATACATATAGTTCTACCATTTTTTTTTGTCACAATACTCAGTTTAGCAAAAAGAGAAAAGAAACAAAACAAAAACATTATACAAGTGGACTAAGTTTTAGTTTTTAATTTTCACTTTCTACTTTTCAAAATGAGACATGGCCTATAATAACTTGAAAAACACTCACACCACAAATACTGCCTGCCAAGGCTAATTGCTTTTTGAGAACACTACACATTATGTATGCAGCAATAATTTGAAGGAAATAATAACAAAACATTATTATGCATATTCTTATTTTTGCTTAAATAAAAAGGGTACAGCTTAATGACTTTAGCCTTTAGAAAGGGATCAGAAATTTCTGAAATGTATAAATTGTCTACAGTAGAAAAAGGAACAGCTAGCACTTGTTACTAAACCTATCTGTGCTTGCACCTACATTTTAATGCTAAAATGCCTGCGCAGTTTAACTTCTTCCTCTCAGACAAGGCTATGTGTTGATATTCTGAAATTGTACGAAAAGACCATTCTTTCCTTTCATTAAGTTTTCACAGACCACAAGTTTTGAATTCATATTCTAAACCAATCCTGGATCATAGCTCTCTAAAGATCACCATTCATGCCCAAAGTTTGACATTGCTTATCTGAACATTTTGTTTTCTAAGTTTATTTTGTTCTAACATAAATACCAAGAAAAAAAGAACTGTTGACTTTTGTAAATTGATCATTATTTTTAATTTTCTTTAGTTAAGGAGAATTAGAGTGTGTACCAAAGTAGCTCTAAGGAAAAAAAAATCAAAATAAGACAAAAACTGAAATCCTTCTTTTAGCTGCTTTTATATGTTTAGTATTTTTTCTTCCCAAATTTGAAAGATTTACAATGAGAATCTTAGAATCTTATTCCTGGTAAACTATAAAACATGTTAATAGGCTATTTCAGGACAGGTATTTGGAGAATAATTTGAACTAGCATAAAATTAACATTTTCTAAATGGTTATTTCAGAAACTAGACAATTAACCTTTGGAAAAGAAAAAAAATAAAATTTGTTCTGGTATTACTGGCTTCAGATAGAATTTGGAAGAAGCATATCTCTTGGACCAATTTAAAACAGTGCTGTTCTTGAGAAAATAAGAAAAACTTTGTAATAAACTTCTTAAAGAGGGATTTCCTGTAGTTTCTTTCAAGTAACTCCCTCAATAGAGTATGTTAAAATGTTATCTGGTTTTGAAATAAAGCAGCACAAGGAATTGAGATACGCATTTTTTAAGGTTAAATTAGAATATTTCTTCTAAAAACCATGAATAATAAAACAGAGGGGCCAGAAATTTGGCTCAGTGACTCTGATGCAAGCACAGGGTTCCAAGTTCGAGCTCCAGTAACAACAACAATAAAAAGAAACATGAAAAGGCAAACATAAATATTTAGCTAAATGAAACGAAGACTGAAAATATAAAAATTTGAAAATGTAAATTTTATATAAAATAATTGTATAAAAGAATGTAGATTGTGTACAGTCTTCCATATGCAAACTAAATAACCTACTTTGGAATGAAGTCACACTCATGTATACTAGTAAATATTCTACAACGTCATGACAACAATCTCGCCAAATGGGATGAAATGATGAGGGTTCCAGACAGAGGTGAAACAGAGAACCCATCCTTTGGAATCTGGAAGGCTGAGTCAGAATTAAAGACTAACTTTCCTATGTGAAAACTGGTCTCTTGGCAGAATACTTGGAAAATGAAGGACATTCTACTGAAGTCATCTGTACAGTTAAGTGCTAGGATGATTCACTGTTGTTAAGAACTGTCCTGTCACCACACAAAACATGGTTGTGAAGTTCAGGGCTGGATTCTCATTCCTTATTCAGGTAGCGGAGCAGTTTTTGTTTCCTCCAGTGCAAGGCAACAGAAGTCTAGGGCCCAGACTCCTGGGCTCTCTACCAGAGCCTGAATTCTTACTCTACTTCTTCGGTTTTGTAACAAGACTAGCAATAGGAAAATCATGTATTCCTGTTGTTTTTATTTTCTTCAATAATACTGCTTCAGATTCAGTCTGTCTTCATTCTGATCAATCAGTCTGTTTGGCTTAATAATCACCTTCAGAAAGTAAAATGATACCCTTGGGTGCTCAGTTAGTTTGATATTGTAACTATGATGCATACCTCATAAAAGACATGAGAATATGTCAACCTATCTCTATTGGTCAGCTTTCCCTCGCTATGACAAAATAATTAGCATCTGAAACTCACAAGAGGAGAAAATAATTTTGGCTCACAGCTGCAGGGGGTTCTATCCAGGGATGATTGGCTTCAAGGAAAAAACATCATGACAGACAGGTAGGGTGGGAGGAAGCTGCTCAATTTCTAGCATTCAGGAAGGAGAGATCAGAGAACAGAAAGAAAGAAAAAAAAAAGGAACCAGAGACCAGATATCCCAAAATCAAGATCCCATGTCCTAGCTAAAGCGCCTAGCAGTGTATTTTATTAATCTAAATGTCTCTTATGTCCATCAAATTGACAATCATATTAAGTATCATAACATTATTATCAAATGTTGCAACATTTGTTCCCTATAATCATATTTTCATATTAGGTTTTAAGCTCATAGACAAAAGAATGGCTTTGCTTATTAGATTGTTGAATTGGTCAGCTTTTGTTGCTAGGACAATGTACCTGACCCTGTAGATTAAAGGAGAAGAGGTTTATTTTAACTAACAGTTTCAGAGGTTTCGGTCAATGGCTAGTTGGTTCCAAGGCCAAGGTATTGTGGCAGAATAACATGAGGGATAAACTCGCTCAAAGTATGGCAGCTGAGGATAAAAGAAAGAATGAGAGAATAAGGGACCAGGGACCACATAGAGAAGTCAGATTGCCCACCTCCAAGCCAACTGTATCTCCTAACAACCCAGCCAGCACTGAACACTTCCATGGTTTAACCCTCTGAGCACATTAGAGGCCTCACAATACAAACACTCTTCCAAGAGCCTCTCGCTCCAGTCAAATTGATAATCAAAATTAATGGCATTCATAGGCATTCATTTTTTTTTTTCTCCACACTACAACACACACTCCTTCTTAAGCAGATTACAAAGTAGTTCCCAATATCATTATTTTCTATTGTTGGTCTTTTGGTATGATCCCTTTCCTGGGATCCTGTCCCCCCCTTCTTCTAAATGACACACTTCTGCCAAAAGAATGTATACACACTGCAGGAAAAGAAAAGCAGTATCACATTTTTCAACAGATGATGTTACCTCCATATGGGTAACCCTAAAGGATGTCGTACATCACAGAAAACCTACTACATTGCCAGACCTTAGAGAAGAAATTGAAAATACATACAAAGCCATCTCAGTGACCAGCGTTATTCAAGCAGCAGTTCACTGTACTAATAAATGTTTGGAAGCTAATGGCCACCACTTTGAGTACCTCTTGTAATTGCAGAGGCCAAGATAACTTCTATTCATCTCATGATATCTCAATGAATTTCATATCTTATGTTTGACAACGGGGCCAAATACCTTTACTGGAAGAGAGAGATAGTGTTTTTAATAAATGATGCTGGAAAAACCAATTTTCCACATGTCAGCCATTAAAAACTCGACTCATATCTCTCACAATGCACTAACCTAAATTAAAAATGGATCAAAGTCCTAAATATTAAAACAGAAACACTAAATCAGAACTCTCTCAAAGGTTTAGCTGTAGGCAAAAACCCAATCACACAAGAAATACCACCAGAATCAACAACTGGAATCTTATCTTAAAATTTTTTTGAACAGCAAAAGAAACCACAGCATGGGAAGAGACAACACACAGCATGGTGAAAAGTTTGCCAGCTGTTCATCAGACAAAGAAATAATATCTGGAATATATGAAGAACTAAAATAATCAGATCCCCAAGTTTAAATAACCAATCAAAATATGGGCATTTGAAATGAAAAGACATTTCTCTGATGAAGTAGAAATAACAAATAAACATATGAAAAAAATGTTCCATATCTCTGGTTATCTGAAGATCCAGATAATAGCAACACTGAGATTCCATCTCACTCCAGAAAAATTGGTATTGTCAAGAAATCAAACCAAAACAAATCCTGTCAGCACTGAGAGGACAAAGAAATGCTTTACCCACTGTTGGAGGGAATGTAGACTTGTGCAATCACAGTGGAGATTCCTTTAAAAAACTAAAAGTAGAGGTTCCATTTGACCCAGCTCTCCCATTCTTGGTGTCTTCCTGAAAGATTTAAAAGAATCACATCATAATGGAATATGCACACCTATATTTGTGGAGGAACAGTTTGTAATAGATAAATCTTGGAAACAGCCCAAATCTCAATTAGCTGATGAGTAGATAAAGAAGATATATATTTTAAGATATATATATATTTTTTTCCAGTACCAAGCATTAAACTCAGGCCCTTGTGCGCCCAAGGTTAGTGCGGTACCACTTGAGCTAAATCCCCAGTTATAATTTTTTACCATAATAGAACACTGCTTTTTCATAAAGAAGGATGAACTTGAAACATTTCTAAGGAAATGGATGCACCTGGATTCCATAGTCTTAGGAGTAAATTAGGCATGCATGGTGAATACCACACGGTTTCTCTGGTGTGAGAAATCAGAATGTAAATAAAGGCCAAAATCTGTAATAGATATTGGGAAATGGGAAGAAAATGTTCAAATAGGAAGAAAAACTAGGGAGGAGGAAGGAAGGGTGAAAGGAAAAAATGGAAACAAAGCTTCTATAAATAAGGAAGGGAAGAGAATTTGAAGGGAGTGGGGCTGAGAGAAAATAATCACAATACATCACATACAGGTACAAATTTCTTATTATGAATGTTATATATATAAAATGTACCAATAAAATTAATTTTAGAAACAGAATTTCATCAGAACTATCATAAAGCCAAAGAAGTGAAACAAATAAAAGGAAAAAGTGAAATATGTATATAAACTTTTCTTTTTCGGAAGTGTGCACATTGTTTTCTTTTTTTTTTTTTTGGTAGAGTCTGTAGATTATGAAAAGATAGCACGAGGTCACTTCTGCGTTTGTGTTACCTGAGGTTGGAATTTCTACCTTGTTAGCAGAGAGTTTCTATTGGCTTTTGCTGGCTTTGCTGACGCAACTCAAGTTACGGAGAAGCTTAAATAGCAAAGACTAAGAAGGACTTTCGATGCAGACGAAAGGCCTGAAATGCTCTCCTCTACCTCCAAAATGCATTTAAGTTTAAAACAGATGCTTCCTTGCACAAGCCCCATGAAACGCTAAGCCCGGCTGGCACTTTGATGGCAGCTTTCTAAAAAAAACTGAAGTTGCAGGGCGTGGTGGCTCACACCTGTAATCCCAGCACTCGGGAGGCAGAGACAGGAGGATTGCTGAGTTCGAAGCTTGCCTAGGCTACATAGTGAGCTCAGAGCCAGCCTGAACTACAAAGTGAGACCCTGTCTCAAAAAAAAAAAAAAAAAAAAAAAAAGAAACTGAAGTAGAGGACACAGGCCAAGCCAGCATTTCTGAAACTCACATAACTGTGGGCAACTTGTTACACAGCAGTAGATAGCTGACACAACTGGGTGTATTTAGTCCCTCTCTGCTTCTTCAGTTGCACTTTATTTTGTAAAAGGACTGCATTAAAATTTTTTTCAAGATAAAATGAGTACTAAAACAAAAATATCTCTTATCCAACCAGCATCACATGACAATGATTCTTTCCACTTTAACCTAACAAAAGTAAAGAGCAGAGAGTGGCTCTGTAAGAACATAGCAAAATTGAATTTCTTGCCATGTGTCATGGAGCACGTTTACAATCCAAAAACTCAGGAGGCTGAGGCAGGAAGTTTGCTGTGAGTTTGAGACCAGCCTGGGATATATAGTGAGTTCAAATTCAGCCTGCATAAAATAGTGAAGCCACATCTGAACAAAAAAATGTTTTTGTAAGTGAATTTCTTCCTACTATGAGAGCTTCTTCTTCCTTCCACACTGTAGAGACAGTCAGAGATCAGTGGAGATGGTTATGTTTCTTCTTGGTCATCTCAATCTAATACCCAGCAGCTCATTCATTCATTTATTCATTCACTCATTTATATTGCAGGACAGGGTCTGTTTAAGTAGGTAAATTGTGCAGGTGGAGTTTCTTGAACTTGCAATCGGCCTGCCTCAGCCTGCCAGAGTGCAAGGATTACAGACCTGTCTCATATTGGGCTTTTAAGGAATATAGAATGAGATATGCTTCAGTACAACTATCTATTTAGAAAAAAAATACCCCACTCTCTCTAACTATAAAAAGTAAATCTACTTATATATTTATTTAGCAAATGCAAAGAGAAAGATCCCTGGACTGGGATTTAGACAAGAAATCCCTTCTTTTCTCTAGAACACCTAATTCACTCTGTAAATGTTAATTTGGATCTTTGCTTTGTAACATTCTCTTTTTTGATGTATGGTAAAGACTTTGTCAGCTTTCTTAATATGTCTTATTACAATCCATGTTTGAAGTACAGCAGCTCATTCTAAAGTAAAATTTAACAAAAATATTGTGGTTCCATATGTCCTTGGATCTTGCAAATAGGAGAATAAAAAGTATTTAAAGAAGAAAAGATATTTTTTTCCAAACAATCCAAGTTAATTCACATGAAAGGCTATAAAATATCATGTTGAATTATCTTCATGGTTCTGAAGTCATTTCACTTAGATCAAAATTCCAGGTCTTTGACTATTACCAGTGTGGATAGGACAAATGACATATTGTAGTATTGTTCCTTGACTGGTAAAACTAGCAGCTGATACTTAATTTATGATACTACTGTGAAGAAAAGCACAATTTGCCAACTTAAACAGGTCCTTTCTCCAAAATATAAATGAATAAAGGAATAAACAAGGTGCTAGGGATTGAATATAGACTACTGAGATGAAAGATGAGCTAACACCATTGATAAAAAGAATGAAATGTATTGCATATGAAGCATCACTTATTATAATTGTCATTAAATAATTTACTTGAGTATAAAACATTATATTGGAGAAGACAGTCAAGTAAGCATTACAAAAGAGACTAGACCACTCGGTTCATACATACAACAACACAACTGCATAAGGAGTGACAGCATCCACATTTGTTTACATTGTTCTTCCCCTAATCTATCTACACAAATTTGGGTATTTCTTGTTCCTAATCTCGCCAATCTGTGAATATGATTTTACTAAAAAGTCTTGGCAAATATAATCTAGCTTAGCATTTGGACCTAACATGACTGAGATTCTTTTGGTGTGCCCTAAGTCTAGTGGTGATACCTTCATAAGAGAGAGAAGACAGAGACCAGGAGAAGGCAGAGAAAAGCCAGAGGCAGAGACAGGAATTGTGCAGCGATGTGTCTGGGATGCTGCAGCCTGGGGAAAGCAAGAGCTGAAGAAGCACTTCACACCAGAGCCTCGGCAGGAAGCACAGCATTTCCAACACCTTCATCTTGCAAGATGAGCTGCAAAAACTTTAAGAGAAAACATTTATGTTGGTTTAAGAACCAAGGCTCTAGAAATTTATTACAGCAGCCCTAGAAAACTAGTACAGCAGAGAACCTGTACACAGGGTATATCACTATTCTGTTCTGTGTTTTTGGTCCAGGCAAAACTGATGGAAGACAGGGGTTGACATTCAGTTTCACAGACCAGTAGGTGAGTATGCTAAAGGCTTTAGGTTAAACTGCTATGTGGGGCTCTGATTGGATCCACTTTTAAAAAGCTAGCCATTTTGCTCAAGCTTCTAAATTGTTCTTGGTTTAGCAAGTCAACAATAATGGGTTGTGAGGTAGTGTAGGGTGTAGGTTTAATACACATGAGAGACATGTTGCTTTTATTAAAAGACTTTCATTTCCCCAGAAGAATCCTCAAATTTGTAAATATGTATGCAAACTGCTCTTGATCAGTTTTTCTTTTCTAAGGTAAACTGTTGTGGTATAAGGACATGACATCTTTAGTCTAAAATTAGGTACTATTTGCCAGGCATGGTGGCTCACACCTGTCATTCCAGCACTCAGGAGGCAGAGACAGGAGGATTGCTGAGTTCGAGGCTTGCCTGGGCTACATAGTGAGCTCAGGGCCAGCCTGAACTGCAAAGCCAGACCCTGTCTCAAAAAAATAAAAAAATAAAATAAAATAAGATTAGGTACTATTATTATTAGAAAATATATTTCAGAGGCCCAAATGAATGGATGGCTTAGACACAGCAGTACTTCCTTTCTATTCTGGAATTACAGTCATTGCACAACAGCAGGCAGAAATTTTGAAGACAGTGGTGATGGCTGTAGAAGAGGGTGAATGTGTTTACTACCATGAAATTGTGCCCTGAAAATAGAAAAGCTGGTAAATGTTCATTCTGTATATATTATCATATTTTTTAAAAAGATTATGTTCCTCTTCACCTTTATTTGTTAGTAAGAAATATATATCACTTCCAATAAAAGCTGTGATCTTTTCTTGGTGGACCACCATTAGATTGCTCTCACAGGTAGATTAGCAAAATGCAATGAAAGGAAGAAAAGTTTTGTAAAATTATTTGTTAGGATTTTTTTTTATCTTATTGAACTCTATGCTCTCCGAAAATTAAGCAGTTTACATTTCATGTTCTCAGATAATTGCAAACAGTCTTAATATTCAATTTCCATCTAGGTACAATTTTAACAGGGGTCCTTTGAGATTTATTTCATGAGTATTTAAGATTCCAAAGTACACAAAAAGTTTCTGTGTCATGAAGATGTGATTGTAACAGTGTATATGTTCTATTTACAACTCTTAAAATTCATGTTTCTATGGAAAGGAGCTAATGGACAAAGAGAATTTCATGAAAGTTGAATCACCTAGAGGAATCCTGACACCAAGAGAAATTGTTTAAATTCAGAAACTCCACTTGCATTTTCTGGTGATGGATGGGGCTATTCGTAGCCTGATGTCATTAAGTATTTGTGTCATGTAAACAACTTTACTCTTCTCAAGGGATCTGCACTCGACAAACAAATTCCTGCTTTGAGCAAATTCCTCATGCAGATTGCCCGCCTGGCACTAAGGTATTAGCTAGATGATAAGGCCAATTTATAGTTCTAGGAGTCTGCATATATATCTTGTCCTGACAGTGCTTGCTTGAGTCCAGTAAGACAGAGATTAACCAAGATTTATATCAGATTGCAAGCTGAGATTTGTTTCTTCAAATTCCTTTTCTTTGTTCCACTCAAAGCCACTTCTTCACTTGAAGCATAAGCCTAGAACATTCAGAGAAATAAAGGATTTTTTTGTTTGTTGTCTCAAAATTACTATTAGAAAACGGAATGTGAACTTCTCAGCAAGATTTTATCACATATTACGAACTTGGCGTTCTACATAAAACCACCTGGGAAACACAATTTGGTTTAAGAAACCCTCTTCTTTCTTCTGTCTAAGGTTTATAATTCTTTGTACTGGGTAGCACTCCACTTTGTAAAATAATCACCTTCTTTATCCAGTCACATGTTAATGGGCATTTGGGTTGTTTCCATGATTTAAGATCATGTCATGTACAGGTACAAGATTCAAGTGATGAATGTCTTTATACCAAGTATCTAAAATATGCCAATACATTTAAAATATTTTTTTAAAAAAGAAACTATCACATTTTTTCTACTTCACAATATCCATCACGACGTGTATGTACAATGTACCAATAAAGATAAAAATTTTTAAAAAGGCCGGGCGTGGTGGCTCATGCCTGTCATCCCAGCACTCGGGAGGCAGAGGCAGGAGGATTGCTGAGTTCGAGGCTTGCCTGGGCTACAGAGTGAGCTCAGAGCCAGCCTGAACTACAAAGCGAGACCCTGTCTCAAAAAAAAAAAAAAAAAAAAAAAAGAATAAAAATTTTTAAAAAGAAAGTATTGTGGACCAGAGATTTAGCTCAGTGGTTCTGGTGCCTGCCTCGCAAGCACAAGGTCCTGAGTTCAATCCCTGTAACCACATACAACACTGGGCGTGGTCATACCCCACCAGCAATCAATACCACATACCACAGTGCAGGGTGTGGTGGTTCACACCTGTAATCCCAGCACTCTGGAGGCAGAGACAAGAGGATTGCTGAGTTGGAGGCTTGCCTGGGCTACATAGTGAGCTCAGGAACAGCCTGAACTACAAAGCAAGACCCTGTCTCAAAAAAAAAAAAAGAAACTATTCTTAGCTTATTCTCTATGAAATATAAATATATATTCAAATAACTATATTTATTTTAATTCATACCATGAATATAGATAGGAGAACAAGGAATCAAATTAATTACCCTCTGAAGACAGAAAAGTGTTATGGAAGAGAAACAGGGCTCTAGAATCAGTGCTAGCTAGAACTGAAGTGGACTACATACATAATGTAGAACAACTTGAATCTTCTTGTTCTATTTCTATATTCTTGTGGGGAATGATGCTACTATTTACCACATACAATTGTAAGTACTACACATTGAATACACTTCAAATGATTTTCAAAATATATTAAGTACTCAACAGTTGGCTATTAACTAGTTGACATATCACTTCAGAATTTATCCAAATACACAGAAAATAATCATGAAGTCTACCAGAGAATTTAGAACTATAAATTCTATGGACTTTCACTCTATTGATATATCACCATTTCAGTACTAGACACCCTTGAGTGATTAAGTACAAGAAAAGGAGTGCTTATCATTATCATACACATTTGGAGTTAGGAATGAGAGTGTTGTCAAACAACCACAGATTATCCAAATAGGTGTTAAAGACAGTACTGTCTTTATTTTATAATGGTTTGATATATCCAAATTTCTATTATGTGTAAAATCATTAAAATGCCCCTAAAAATTATGCTAAGATGGGCCAGAGATTTAGCTCAGTGGTTCCAGCACCTGCATAGCAAGGTCAAGGTCCCTAGTTCAATCCCTGGTAACCACATACAACAATACTGGGTGTGGTGACTCATGCCCACCACCAGTGAGCACTGCATACCACAGTGCTGGGCCTGGTGGTTTAGGCCTATATTCCCAGCACTTGGGTGGCAGAGGCAGGAGGATTGCTGAGCTCGAGGCTTGCCTGGGCTACACAGTAAGCGCAGGGCCAGCCAGAACTATAAAGTGAGACCCTGTCTAAACAAAACAAAACAAAACCCTTTAAAAAAATGTTATGTGTATAACGCATATATTAGATATAAATGAATGTTTACATTTAGACAAGAGTCTCATTATGTATATGCAAATATTCCAAATTTTGAAAAAAAAGAGTCCCAAATTTCAAACTCTCTTGGTCATGAACATTTCAGATAAAGGATATTTTATTTGTATAATAAAAGCCTAATTGCCCTGAGAATGTAAAACTGGACATAACTGAAATTATATTAGAAAGAGGTAGATCAGAGGGCTGCATCAACTGTATTTACACACATTCAATAGTCTTCAAGGGTAGAATGATAAACAAAAAAAAAAACAGTCAACTGAAAGTCAGAAGGTTAAAAAATAAAGGGATAAAAGGAAAAGAAATATCAAATGATACCACTGTCTATTATAAAGATACATAATTTTTTTCTGTAGTTTGAAGTGTATGAAAATCAGAAATCAGCTGGGTGCAGTGGTGCATACCTGTAATCCCAACATACAGGTCAGTGACACAGGAGGATCATTAGTTCAAGGTCCATCTGGGTCATATAACAAGTTCCTAGCCAGCCTGAGCTACCTAGTGAGACTCTATATTGAGTCTAAGAAATTAGAAATCTTTCATAATACAAGAAAAATCAAACTAAGCAGTGTCAAAAGTCATAAAAACTAAAATAAACTGTGTGACCTTTGTACAGAACATGAAGAGTCAACTAACATTGACCAATACATATCTTAAACTATTAAATGTAAATGAATAATATTTTCTTATTTCTAAACAAAATATTCTAAAATAAGGGCTTTCAATATGAAGATATCAATATTGGATAAAAGTCTATAAATGGGTAAAAACATATTAGATATTTTCTATGAACACCCCAAAAGAAAGATAAAGGCATAGTAATATCAAAAAAATGGACCAAAATCCACAGAAAAGACAGAGAGAAAAATATATAGAAACCAAAAGTAAATTTACAAAAGCAAATAGAGCCATTTAAAATCTAATATGGTGGGGCCGGAGGGTTAGCTCAGTGGTTCCGGCGCCTGCCTTGCAAGTGCAAGGTCCTGAGTTCAATCCCCAGCAACCACATACAATGCTGGGCGTGGAGACTCATGCCCACCAGCAATCAATACCACATACCACAGTGCAGGGCATGGTGGCTCACGCCTGTAATCCCAGCACTGGGGAGGCAGAGACAGGTGGATTGCTGAGATTGAGGCTTGCCTGGACTACATAGTGATTTCAGAGCCAGCCTGAACTACAAAGTGAGACCCTGTATCAAAAAGAAAAAAAAAAACCCTAATATGGTGGACATTAGTATACAATTATTTTAAATTTTTTGTTTCTCAGTGCTTGGGATTGAGCCAAGGGCTCTGGAAGTGTTCTACCACTGACCTACATACACTTCCAGCACTGCATGTTCTTGATTTAATGAACACGGATGTCTATGTTATAGCTTGCATCTAGATGTTTTCCCAACGCTTTATGTACTCACAGGTGAGACTTTTGCGAGGTGGATCGATGATGAGTGTTCGGTATTGGCATGAAGGATTAATCTGCTAATCCATTTAGGGTTGTCAGGGGTGTGGATCAATGGATTGACAGTGAGAGAAGCCTACCCGGGGGTGTGTGGCACCAATCCGTCCTTAGCCTGGAAGGAGTATGAAGAGAAAGGGACGCTTGCTCTTGCTGCTTCCTGCCTGCCACCCATGGACTGTTTCTCCTCTGCAGGCCCTTCTTCCACGTTGTCTTGCCTTGGAACCAATCGACTGCAGACTGAAACCTCTACCAATGGTGAGCTGAAACAAACTTCTCCTTCACTTTTGTTTATTGGGTATTTTGTCCCAGTAATAAGGAGGTTACTAAGCCAGTCTGCTTTTGCAAACTTAGAAAAGACGAGAAAATGTGTTTTCTTTCCGAATTTTTTTTTTTTTTTGCTTTTTGAGACAGTGTCTCGCGTTGTAGTTCAGGCTGGCCCCGAGCTCACTATGGTGCCCAGGCAAGCCGCCGCGAACTCAGCAATCCTCCTGTCTCTGCCTCCCCAGTGCTGGGATGACAGGCGTGAGCCACCACGTCAGGCATTGCGGTATGCGGTGTTGATTGTTGGTGGGCGTGTCTCCACGCCCAGCATTGTATGTGGTTACCGGGGATCGAACTCAGGTCCTTGCGCTTGCGAGGCCGGCGCTGGAACCACTGAGCTAACCCTCCGGCCCTTCTTTCTGAATTTTTAAAGAATATTCATGGGTTCACCTTATATTGGGACTCATACAAGATCTTAATAAACTCCATAGAATAAAAGTAATATAACGTCACTACAACAAAATGGAAGTTAATAACAAGAAGAGAGAAATTATTTTCCCATAGGGAAACATAATTTCTCATACTTATATGAACTGATTTAGAAAACCATTTAAACATACATTTTATAGTCTAATGAGATACATGAGTTTGGCAGTGCACAGAAGAAACATAATATATAGAAATAGCAAACACAAATGTGAAAAATGACAACTAAAATAAAAAGCAAGATTTAATTAAGTATAAACTGTTAAATAATAAAGGCAATAAATCCAATTGCTCTTTATTCGGAATGAAGTTGATAATATGCATGTAAAGGATTAATACTTATTCAACTTTGTCAATGACAATAACCACAGATATTATATAAGTTGAATTAATTCAGTATGAATAGATAAAAAACAAATTTCTAACTTTTAAGATAAAGACAACATGGATGAAATAAATGAGGGGAAAAAAGATGCTATTTAGAGAAAATTTAAACAACAAAACTGACCCCAGGATGTGTGCCTGGAAAAACACATAGATCATCTACCATGTTAGAGATAAAGTTTCCTAATAGCTGCTGCCATGTGGTTTCACAAGGGAATTATTCCAAAATGTCAAATCACAGATAACTGCAATTAAACTTCAAGTGTTCAGAAATAGGAAATGTACGTTCAGATTGATCTCTAAATCCTGTCGAAGGTGCATACACAAATGAAAACCACAGAATAGCTTGCTTAAGCAAATTGTGCTGAAATACTTTAAATAACTAGCAAAACTTAGCTTTTTATTAAACAGAGAATAAGGTAAGTGAAGCTTATTTCTGGAGCATTAGTGAGGTCTAATACTAAGATAGCAAAAAATAGAACTAATACATGTCATGAATCAAAACAGACACATAAATCTCACTGTCTAAAAATTACATTTAATAAAATAGAATACCTCTTCTTTGTTTTGTATAATCATTAAATATCTATGTGAGGAAATTAAAATATAAAGAGCAAAATAAAAGGCAGATAATAGGACATAAGAACAGATCTTTTGCAAAGAGAAAGGAAACAAGAGATGAAAAGGGGGAGAAGCAAAGGAGATGGGAAGGTACTGAGATATGTTATGTAGATGCATCAGGCCCCCAGGAGGTATCTCTGTCATCTGTTGCAAGCACGCATACTAATAAAAAATGAAAATTGAAAAAGTTAAATACTATATTTCAATATAACTGTAAATGTAGACATGCAAAATAGCATATATATGCTCAGTGAGGCATCTTTAGAAACAGCCCCTTCAAAATATATAGCCAACTAATAAAATTTGCTATCAACATTTGATTCTAAATTGTTCTACAGGCCACTAGCCAACAAAATCAGATAATATATTCAGGAATGAACATAGGAGGAAAAAGTGGAGTACGGATCTTTAAAATATTATTATTCAAGAATAATAGATTTTTTTACCATTAGAAAACACAGAAAAATCCACTGGCAGACCATTATGAATAATGAGAAGGAGCAGTTGCCAAGTTCATTCAAAAAGTGATAAATAAGAATAAAGGACCTTCATGTATAGATGATAGCAGAGTAAAAGAATAACACATCAAGTCAAAATACAAAATCTAACAGAAGATGTATAAGATCTACAAAGAAACTGCACATTCCTCTGAAGAACACAAAAGAACGTTTGGGTGCAAGGGAAGACATATTTTTGGAAAAGAAATTACAATATCCATCAGGATAATTTAATCTATAAAATTAATGTGATGTCAGTAAAAAAAAAAAATGGACACCGATAATATATTTTTGGAAACGACACAAGCCAATTCCCCAAATCAAAATCAGAATAAAAGAGCCAGAATTTTTTTACAAATAGAAACATAAAGAAAAAAATCATTTCATTGTTTAGTTATTTTTGAATTGCAATAATTAAAACATGATATATCCGGGCATGGTGGCTCACACCTATAATCCCAGCACTTGAGAGGCAGAGGCAGGAGTATTGCCAAGTTTGAGGCTTGCCTGGGCTATATAGTGAGCTCAGGGCCAGCCTGAACTACAAAGTGAGACCCTGTCTACCTTAGATGCACAAGGGCCTGAGTTCGATCCCCAGTACTGCAAAAAAAAAAAGAAAGAAAGAAAGAAAAGAAAAAGATACAATGCATAGCAAAGGCAGTTTATGTACTATCAAGCACAAAAGGTATGATTTTATATTTTTATTTTTTAATCTTAAGCTAACCAATTGTTTAATACTATATAATATACTTTAGATAAATAAAAGACATAGTTTAGAAGTGTGTAGAAATGTGTCTTATACCATTTGAAGGAGCCATTTTATCAGCAGGAAACTTTGCCTGAGTTAGGGTTAAATAAAATAAATAAAATGTGCAGAGTCAATGAGAAATATGATTAAATCAAATTTTCTTTTTGTAGTAGCGTATATTCAGGGTGTGACATCCTGACAGTGATTAACTTTCAAAGATATGTTAGTAGAAAAATAAAACTGAAAAGTACTGAAGATGAAATTGTAATTTGTTTAAGAAAATTGCTTGTCAGGAAATAAAATGGATAATTCTGACTCACTCTAAACCACTGTCCAATTAGTGATTTGGAATGTAGTTATTCCCACTGAAATTCAGAGGGCTAAATATCAATGGAGATTTTTCACTGAAAAACAGAAAACACCTTTTAAAAAAGGAGGATTGAGGGATGCTTTGCACAGAAGGCCAAATACTCCATGTGTCCCCTTTTATGTGGGGCGATTATTCCACGTGGCGTGTGTTCACCTCTGTCAGTCGGGGTACATTACGGTAAACATGAGGAACAGACAAGGGGAGATTGGCCTTTCACTGTTGTGTTTTACTTGTGCTTTTTTTCCCCGCTTCGCATATTTGCTTTTTTTGTTTTCAGAAAACAACTAAAGCTGCGTGTTTGTGTGTTGCAAACTTTTGGCAGTCATTCATTCAACTAAAGAGCAAGATTTCTGTAAACACTTTGGAATGGCTTCTCCACGTCGATTTCTCAACCCTCTGCAGGGCTGGTAGGATGCCTGGTCCATCTGCCTAAACTGACAGGCCAGCCACTGCCGCGCTCTGGCAGCGTTCTGCCGGTTTCATGATTGTAATTTTAGAGCACCGATCTTGTTTCTGTTTGAAATTTTCGTGTTTTAGGTCTGGGTTTCTCTTCTAATACAGCTGGCAAGAAATACTCCACTTTCTGAACCATACAATATTGTATAGATATATAGACAGATGATAGAGAAAGAGAGAGAGGAGAGAGGTTATCTACTTTTCCACATTACTGGCTTCCCTCGGAAGGCCCTCAGACCCTAATGTGACAGGAATAGATTGGGGTTCCTGTCAAAACAAAATAGAATCAAAATCATAAGTGTTTTCCCTAAATTTGGAAAGGCTTAAGCGAAACTTAGCCTTCAGCTTCCACGATATTTTACTCAGCACCTTCGCCCTTGTCCCAAGTGACACTCCAGAGGTCACGTCCGTGAGCTCTAATTAGACGGTCTCCTCCCTGAGAAACCTAGAATTGCGTGAGAGAGTCCGGAGCCAGTCCCAGAATGCAACGCTGCAGAGAAAGCCTTGCTGGTGCTCTCTTCGTAATAAGTTATTCTTGAATCAGAATTAAATTGATTTGCTAGTAAGAAAACTCATATTCTTCTCTATAGTTGCTATGTTGTCCCATTTACTGAAAGTTACTGGGTTTTCCCCCCAATTCTATGGAGGTGTA
Organism: Thryonomys swinderianus; assembly: GCA_004025085.1. Lineage (NCBI taxonomy): Eukaryota > Metazoa > Chordata > Mammalia > Rodentia > Thryonomyidae > Thryonomys > Thryonomys swinderianus. The sequence continues at coordinate 41,898 of PVIC010004638.1, forward strand.
ACAATGCAGTAAAGTGGAGAAATTAACTAACCACTTCCCTTAGTTTTGATCGTGGCAAGGTGCCACCCCCGGTTAGCTCAGACATGGCAAGTTTTCTTACTCCATTTTGCAGCAACCCCCTCTCCTCCCCACAACCAGGCCACAACTTCTCAGATATCTGTTCAGAATCTGGAAAAGCATGATCATTCTCTTTTTAAAAAATAATTAATTTTAAGAATTACTGAGTCTCCCAGTCGTTCTCTACGTCACACCTCTGAGCTCACCCCTCTATTTCCCACAAATCTGAAGTTATGGTCTAGTATACATACAGGATTTAAACGTTGTCTTTTGTCTCATTCGTCTACTCATAGACTGAGTACTTTTACAAGGTCAAATTACACTAGTCTCTGAAGGCAAAACAATAAACATAAAATAAAAATATGCACTCTTTTCTGTCAAGGTCCTGAGATGCATGTGAGCTTTTGAGAAATGAATTAGAAATTCTAGCAGAAATTATATAAATGTTTGTAATGATATTTTGGATATCCTAGAACTCCTAAAGATGGTGTCATAGAATCAGTGGTGCTTGCCAAAGTACAATGACCAGGGTTTCATAACCTCCTTATGTGACCATGTGACTCTTTCTGACCAATGAGGTGTGGGGGGAAGTGAGGTAAGACACTTGGTCCCTACAGACCTTCTAACAGCACTTTACCAGCATTTCATCTGAGTCCATGGGGGGGGGGAGATTCTTCCCAAATGATATGTTACTGACCCACTATCTCCATGAGACCTTTGATTCCCAAGAGATATCATAAAGCATGGTAGCTCTCTGAAGATTTGTTTCTTCCTTGAAGACGTACTTGAACAGTTACTTATTTTGAGTTTACTTTGTGTAATGGTTAGATTTCCCCAACTAATACTGGTATGCACCATTTATGTTCTTTTAAAATAAAATTGTTTTTCCGTTTAGTATATTTCGTAAGATCTTAGCTGAGCAAGAATCGTGTTAAGTTCTCTATGCCTGCACCTATGCAGATAGAAAAAAATGACACAAGAAAACACATTGTTAGCTGTTATAAACTCTCCATGTTCTTCTAATATAAAAATATCAATTTCGTTGTTCCATTTGACTCATACAATCTCTCCATGAGGTGCAGAGTGCTTAGTGATATTGTAATATAAATGTGGACGCTGCACTGTTCACATGTTACATGCACGCACTTCCAGAGAGAGCTGGGTCTGGAACAGAGAGATTAACTGTGCTGTCTGATGTAGACAATGATGCCCTACCAGGAAAGGGCAAAATATTCAAAGTATCTAAGGGAAGTCGAGGAAAGTGGGCAAGACAAGGGCACGCCCTTTGACTGGTCCCACTTCTTCCTGATTTCCAATTCCTGTTGTTGATAGGAAGCACTGGTTCCCACAAGTTTAATATTTCATTTTGTTTGAATAATCACAGTGTTGAATGGTAACCATGCAAGATGTTTTTCAAACTTTCTCAGTAGCATAAAGGCACAAAAAAGAAGCATCTGGTCATATCCTATTGAATAATTATTCCTACACCATCTTTAAGGACCAGGGGCTGTTTGGAGTCTTGGGGATTATTAGTAAGTCCAGGTGGCCTCTGGCCATGTCTGTGTCCTGTGGCTATTACTGCACCTGACAAGCAGTGTCCACTTGCACTGACAGGTGCAGCCTGGTCTGTCCTGCAGTCACAGCCTGGGACGGTGAGGTTTGTGGATCAGCTGTTTTGTCTGATTTCTTTGCCAGTGAATCTCAGGCACCCTTCGTAATGTCTGAGGTGCAGTTAGTTCACAGGAGTTATCTGTTGAGCAGAGCAATGACTCCACGTTGGCCTTGGCCTCTGTTCAGTCACCGCCCAGAGAGAAAGAGAAGCCCGAGCTGGGAGAAAAGGCGGAGAACCACTGAGTTTGCCCAGGAGTCTCTCCTACAGAAATGGTTGGCTTACTCCCACGTGATCCTCTTGTGTGTTTGCCACCGACCTTTGACAGTCGCTGAGGGTCTTTACAGAAAGGTGACAGCGTCCGCAATGACCACCTCCAGGTGAGAGTTTGAAAGGAAATCTGAATTACAAGGTGAGACTGCAGGAACGTTTTGTTGTCATTGTTAGAATTGAGGAAACATTCTTAGCTGTGTGTTTCGGGCTTATCTCATCCCACGCAACATCTTTTATTACAAGTGGTGTAGCTCAGTTAGAACCTGAAATGTTGTCTCACACCAAGGCCAGCTTCCTAAAAGAGGGACTGGGATGCTTCTATCCAGAAGGTTTTGCGGTGAGTGTCTTAACCTCTACAGCGTGCCTTTTAATAAAACAGGAAGGTACTCAGACTTTTAGAAAGCCTGTCTTCATTTAGATAAAAGCACTTTGCAGTGTCACCAGGTTTACACAATCAAGGCCTCCTCCAGTTAGGCCTAGCCCGTCACCATCCAAGGCACTGAGAAACTAACCTGCTCTGCGCCTGAAGGTGAGCACATCTGGACACCATGTCTCCGTGTGCCTGCACACCTGTGCCACCAGGTCGGGGGAAGGAGGAACCCAGCCCCAAGCTTGTATTCCATGGTGTCTTCTATAGGTCATTAGCAAAAGGAATAAAGACACTGGTATGTGATGTGTTACCCTTTCAGTGCATTCGCCTCTAGCATGGTACGTTCTCAACAATTACCTACCTTTTTCCCATAGCGAAGGGCCTTTATTACTTCATGTTCTATTTACTTTCTGCACTCAACTTCACTTTATAGCAAAATTCTAAACTTACGATTTCCACCCTGACCTTTAATGCATAAAAAGGAAATGTTTCATATTTTTTGAAAAAAGCAATCTCTCTCAATAGGCAGTTTTATGTACTAGTATTTTTAGCCTCTTAAAACACTTAGTTTAGAGACAAACGAAAAGGGAATGGTTTATCCTTATTTTCATGAATTTACTTGCACATTAAAGTAATGAATCAGAAGGGAAAGTTTATTGATAATGAAATATACTCATTTTATATATCAAAACAGGTTCTTTATTATATCAAAACAAAGAACACACTGGAAAATTTATAATTCTAGGTGGTTATATGAGGAACTATATACATCTGAAAATTTAGAAAGGGTTGCTATAAATGGGAACAGTAGGATAAATTATCAAGAAGGAATGCTATTAAATAAATAAATTGAGGGGATAAAATCTGAGAAAGCAAACAAGAATTAAGAGCATCTTGCAGAAGTCATAAAAGAAAATAGAAAACTATTATTTTATAGTGCCAGAATAGGATATGTTATTGCAATTTTAAAAGTGAGAGGTATGTAAATTTTGGTAACAATTTTTGTGATGCCAGCTCCTCATAAAATTTTGTAATAGCTTCTCAAGTTGTGTAAGTTAGCACGTAATGAAAATATAATAAATTAATAAAGAATATCGCTTCCATTTTCACATTTATAGTGTCTATGTAACACTCTTTGGTTGATATTATATTAATAGTTTCTATTACTTATTAAGAGTGTGTATACCTGACTACAACCCTAATTACAAGGATGAAGAATGAAACAACAACCGGGCATGGTGACTCACGCCTGTCATCCCAGCACTTGGGAGGCAGAGGCAGGAGGATTGCTGAGTTCGAGACTTGCCTGGGCTCCATAGTGAGCTCAGGGCCAGCCTGAACTACAAAGCAAGACCCTGTTTCAAAAAAAAAAAAAAGAATGAAACAACAATTTGGACAATAAAGTATTTTTTCAATTGCAGTGTAGTGCTCTAGATATTATTTAGTTATTTCAGAAAAGTGACTGTGATTGTTCTAGGAATTCAACTGAACCAGATGGCTCTTTAGTGACACAAATAGCCTAATTAATCAAATTAAAACATCTATTCATGTAAGCATATACAATAGTCTATTAGTCATTGAGAAAGCCTAACACATTAGGAATGATAATGATTTGGTATTTTATACTTCCACATCATAAGATGGCTATGAACACACAGGAAGGTCTATTTTATGAATTTAATCTATAATTAAAGAATTCAAATATACTATTTTTAGATACCCACATTTAAAATTCTCTTTTGAAACTTAAACATTTTAAGATTTTTAAAATAGTAAAAATAGTTTAAATCTTATACAGAAACATTTACTGCTTTTTTGGAGTTCCATCTCATTAATCTTTGATACTCTAATGATACTTTATCAAGACATATTGGACAGGTAAAATATCAAAGCATTCTAATAGGGTTAAAAAAGTCTACACATTTATCACATGTAAAAAATATTATGTAAAAAATACATAACACACATGAGAAAATCACCTGAAATAAAAATGAGGACCCCTGGGTTACTTATATGAGATCACAAAAGATTATAAGCTGCTGTGGCAAACAATGCATTTTTCACTCAGGCAACTAACTTGGTATGAATTTTGTTGCTTTTTTGAGCATCTCTAACTTTAATGTGTCCATAATTTAAATACAGCTTTGAATATATTCCGACAGTGGAACCAAAGAATGAAGCAAGGAACCTGGGCTGGTTCTCATAAATGTGACTGAGTCGGTAATTCCAGTAAGACCGTAACTCACTCCTTTCTTCCCTTCCTAGTTATCTAATAGAATGGGCAGATTTGACATACATGAAAACAGAGGGAACAAGCATTTAAATAAATAAACAATGTTTTCAGCTACATCTGTTGATTACTAGGGGGAAAAAAGGAAGGAGACATAGCACTGTTACTTACCAACTTTTGAAGAGACCCAATTCTAAACATTCTATTTATAAACATTCCAAGGAAGATGTGTTGAAAAACACATTCAGTGTTGACTTATATATTTTGGAAAACAATTACCTTTCAGAGATTATTATAAAGAACATTTGTGATTAAAAAATAAAGAATATTTAAAAGAGTAAAGGCTAACGAATGGAGAACACAATAAGAAATTGCTTAATTGCTTTTTTTTTTTTTTTTTTTTTGAGACAGCCTGAACTTTGTAGTTCAGGCTGGCCCTGAGCTCACCATGGAGCCAGGCAAGCCTCGAACTCACAGCCATCCTCCTGCCTCTTCTTCCCGAGTGCTGGGGATTACAGGCATGAGCCACCACGCCTGGCACTGTGGTATGTGGTATTGATTGCTGGTGGGCATGAGTCACCATGCCCAACATTCTATGTGGTTACTGGGGATCGAACTCAGGACCCTGCACTTGCGAGGCAGGCGCCAGAACCACTGAGCTAAATCTCTGGCCCTGCTTTTTATTGTTTCAATCTAAGAAAGGTATGGCATTAAAAAGAAGAGATACAAAAGGAATGAGAGGCTCAGCCCCTGTGACAGTTGGTTTTCACCAAAATAGTACTGGTGAGACTGACATAGGTGAAAAGCAAAAACAGTGCATGAATGTACCCTTAAAATTCATGATGACTGCAGAAGGTCGAGAAAGCAAGGAGATGGGCAACATGGGATACTCTGCACAGGGTCACTATTCAGTGACTTCGTGTGGAATATATTGTAGCATTTTATTTACTTCATATTATTCAGTGTATCTATTTCCAGTTGTGCTTCCTCACTTGCTGTTGATGCTTTCAACAAGGAAGAGCAAAGTTATGAAAATCGTTTTCTTAATGATAATATGTACTGAAAGGAAGTCAAGTTGAAAGGCAAAAAGTATTTAGATGGAGTTGGCATTTCTGTGTGTAATCTACTGAAAAATAAGCTGAGATTTCACTTGTAATTTCACTCTCTCCCGTGAAGGCAAATGTGCCTTTGCAAAGAGATAATGTGTTCTAGTTCATATGATACTCATTTGAGAATTCAAATATGTTAGCTTTAGCCAATTTTAGGTTACTTTTCTAGTATTTTAATTCCCTCCTATTAAGCAAAGGAGGATAATATTTTAGACTTTCGGAAAGATTTTATGGATACCTTTCTTCTTTCCTGCACAACTTAGTACAAAATGTTCTAAGAAAGTATTTTGTGTAATTTGAAAAATATTTCGGCAGTTATCATTGCTTGCTCTTTTTCTTTACACTCTAAATGCACTAAAGATTATCCAGTTGGAATATGATCAAATGCTTTCCTTCTCATAACAAGTTTCAAATCCCTCCCTTTTCCACAGTGTTTCTCTGCCAGTTGGACGTTCCTGCTGTCTCGTTTGCAACCCAACACAGGATTCACCTCTCAGGAAGCCAGTGGAACATGCCAGGCTTTTGAACACACATATACAGAGAAACATGACCTTGACTTATAGACAGTTCTTTAACTTTACTTTAATTTTCCTTTTATTTTCACTGACAGTAAAATTTTCTGGAGAGTACAATCAAGATAGTATATTAATAGAAATAACATTAATAGAAACTTGATCATAAATGATGATAGTCATAATAAGGACCTCTCTCACCAAGGCATTCCACACAGAGAGATAACAGCACAATAAATAAATTCTCATTTGCCACATGAGAAATAATACAAAATTATAATAACAAAAATGTGGTACTATAAATGTTCTAAAATGCAGGCAAAAATATAACATCATGCACTGGAGACAAAGCCAAAAGTGAAGAGTTGTAGCAACACAAAAATACTGTAAAAGATAAAAATGTTCAAGTATTATGAGAGGAGAGGGAAAGATTCAAGCAGAATGGTTTCAAAAGAAGTAATTATATTTCCTAGCCTAGGAGGGACACTTGCGTATTAATACTGTATTAATACTTCACACTACTTGAAGAGACACTGCTATCCACTCAAAAGACAGGTTCCAGTTCCTCAGACCACAGCACGTTACAAGGTTGGAGGGAAATTCGTCATTTACCCTAATGGTAAGAAGACTACAATCCTGTAGAAGAAAGATTCTCAAAGTCGGACCAGAGTGGTACCTGCAATTGATGGTTCCGGGGAGGCGGGAAGCACCGACTTTAGTCCTGTTTATATCACTGTGAAAAAGTCATTTCAGAAAATACTCTCACATATATTCTTGAAGATGCTTCCCAACCTTCAACTTAAATTTCACTTCATTCCTTAATTCTCCTGGTAGAGGTAAAAGATTGGAGCTAGCAGAGAAGAGTGAACATCATAATAACAAAAAAAAAAAAAACAGCTTACTATGTTAAATTATAATTAATTTTTTGAAGTACTGAAAAATAACTTGGGTCACTTAATGGGACTAAGAATTATATAATGCATCAGTGGGGTAGTTCTCACAGCATAGTAATTGTACCCCAATTTAACTAATCTAAGCAGTACCTTTACTCTTCGTAGTTGAATATGTATCAGATTTAGACGATGGCTGCTTTCTACGTGAAGAGGAGAGACGCGGTTGTCATGGAAGTAAAAAAATAAAATTTGTTCGTTAAATTACACATAAATATAAGGTACAAATGTATTTTTAAAATACAGATTAAAATAATCACACTTGCATTGTGTACATACGAAAATACAGTATTTAATATTCAATATACACAGACACATTTATGATAAATGCAACGATTTGGCAGGACCAGTTCCTTCCGGGCTTCTCCCGCGCCCGGTTCCCCGCGCGGAGGCGGAGCGGCCCGCGGGCGCCCCCTAGCTCTGGCGCACGTCCTGCAGCAGCTTGTTGATCTCGGCCACCAGCTCGCCGGCGCCCAGGAGGTCGCGCTTCCCGTCGCTGAGGTGGTTGAGGACGTTGTCGAAATCATCCTCTTCGTAGTTTTCCGGGATCTCCTCCATGGCCGGCAGCCACTTGGAAGAAGGCTGCGCGCCGGAGTGGGCCCCGAGCGCACAGCCCGGGCTGGCGGCGGGGTTCTGAAAGTGCGTGCTGGCCGCCCACGCTGCCACCCCCTGGGGGTACCCCGCCGTCTTGGCCTGCGCGGGCGCCTTCCTGCGCTCCAGGGAGTTGGACCGATCCGCCTCGCCGCACTCGGGAAATGCGTCCATGGACGGGGGCAGCAGGCGCTGGAAGACGCTGCTCATTTCCGAGAGCAGGGAGGACGCGCCGGGCTCCCCGGCGTCCTCGGCGGCGGGCGAGTCCTTCCCGAAGGTGGAGAAACTCTTCTTCTTCTCCCCAGGCTCCGGGTGCTGGCTGGCATCCTCGAGGCTCGGGTGGACGTGCTGCTGCTCGGGCTGGGCTGGAAATTCTTCCCCGGGAATGAACATGTTGCTCCTGTAATCGGACGAGGGCGAGGGCAGCGGTGGCATCCAGCACTGGTCCGAGTGGCCCAGGACTCTGCACTCTTCCGTGCACAGCCTCATGGCTGCGCTCGGGGGAAGCAAAGAGCACTCGTTAGGATCCTTAGCAGGGCCCGCAAGCGCGGGAACGCGGTGCCGTTCTCGCGAGAGACGGCGAGACCAGGACGAGCCAGGCACGGGACGCCAGCCCGTGACTAGTCACGTCCGAGGGGCGCAAACGTGGTTTCAGCTTGAGTGCTAGAGCCACGGACCCGCACGAGTCAAATCTGTTTTTCTGGCTTATGGAACAAGGGGGGGGGGGGCGTTAGTCGGTGAGTGTTCCTAAGATATTCTGCTGTTCAAATAATGAGGCAGTAGCTTGATAACTTCTACATGAAGAGAACTGTTTCAGAGCTAAGGTGTTGACAATGAAATAAAAACTGAATGTAAAGTCTACCAGAGTCAACTGTTAAACACTTAACTTGGTAATGCCACCGTAATCCTTGAATACCTCGTAATTTTCTCCATGTTGAAGCCTACTAGTCTTGCTTTAATGGGAGCCAGGGAAATATAATTAGCTGCCGACTAATTAGATTTATTTACTCTCTCAGAAGGGCTTTATAAATGATTTACTGACTTATTATTTCAAATAAGTGTGCAAAGTTTCGCCTCCACTATTGAGCATCTGCAGTCACATGTGATGGTCTCCTCTTAAAATTTTGAAAGGTACTAATCTTCAAATACATGGAAAATTATTCAAAACTGAAAAATGTGAAAAATTCATTATGTTGTTTTCCCAGATGTCCTCATGTCCTTTTAGAATGTGACTAGCTATTTTGCAGAAAATAAAAGATATGAGAAAAACAGAAAATAAAAAGGAAAAAAGCCTCGGCATTGGCGAATAACAACAACTGAACCACAAGAAAGACAAGAAATGCAAAGAGGTAAAACATGCTTCCTGAGTGATTTATTTCAGGGGAAACTGGAAATTTTCAGTGTCGTGATTTCATTGTAGAAGAACAGAATTTCAGAAATTACAAAGTAATTTTCTTAGATTTCAAAGGAAATTGGGCTGGCATTAGCCACACTTATATATTGAGAGCTAAATCTACAGATCTGACTACTTAGGAACAATTTCCCCTGCACCTCAATCACTGCTTCGAAGCTGGCTCCGGTGGAAGGTCCCGCCCCCTCGGCACTCAGGAGCTGCCCTCCACCTGGTGATGCTGCTTGGGAGAGAGACTCACAGGGGCATTTTCTGAATGAAAGTATTGGGTTTCAGGAGCAGGAAGACAACGTTTTCGGTTTCAAACTGTACAAATCACCACCCTTTACAACCAGAACCTGCAAGATAACTCTGCCCTTCGATTCCTCTTTGACCTCACTTTTTAATGGGAAGGAGAGAAACTGGAGGAACAAAAAAATGAGAGTGGGCACTGTGAGGGAAAAAAAAGAAAAGCTGCATGGGCAGGGAAGCTACAAATACAAGAAAAATGAGGAAAAATGTGGAGAAAGATGTAAATACCAACACCATGTGACTCGAGGTGAATAAAGAATAAACGTGGAGAATCACAATATAATGTGCTATAAACAAAGATGAAATTTTAAAAAGCAAAGATGATTTAAGACTAAAAGCAGGATTAGATGTCTTAACTTCACGCATTTTTACTACTTAGAAATATTTACCAAGTGCCGTTTTTTGTCACATGATGTGGACAGGTTCAAAAGAAATTGAAATCAACTGCGATACCTAAAATAGCAATGAACTTTTCTCAGCAGTGAAGTAACTATCATCGTGTTCATGATTTTTTTTCTTTAATTCTTTAGACCTCTGGAAATGCAAAGGAGACCTGTATAAATTGTCTCACTCGCATCCTGTCAGAAGGAAGGAGGACAGACCTGCTGACACTTCTTCATTTGTTTTTCTGGTCTTTAATTCTGTGGTTCAGACTGAGGAAGAACTGTATTGTGTGCTTGGCTTTTGTTTGGCTTTGTTGTGTTTTAATGCTCAATAATGGTCGTGTGGTTAAGAGAATTATTCAGCTTTCTGAGAACTCTGAACCTGATCAAGCTTTCCAGATACTTGGGTAAAATGAACAGATAAACAGAAAGAAGTGTAACACAATCTGGGTAATTAACATGCTGATACCTCACACTCAAAAATAATTTCAATCATAGGAGTTATTTCTAAACAGCGAATGCTATTTATAATTTCATCATAATAAGTATGGCTTGTGAAACAACTAACTTTAAATGAAATATACTAGGAAAAAAGACAAAGTCAGAAAGAAAGTCTAATGGAGAGAGAATCAGCAACATAAAGGTAATAGTGGAGTAGAGCTATAGAAGGTAGCATCCTTGCAATTTCATTGATACTCTCAATCTTTTCCCTGGAGACTCCACTGTTGGAAAATGTTCTCGGTGCATATATAATTCTGCTGAATTATGTATGTGCCAAGTTGCATCCTGCACCCCAGAGATCAGAAGATGTTGGCAAGCAGCTAATTTTCTGTTACTCTAAAAGCTCTGCGCCTGGCTGAGGTTCCTCTGAAACTCTCCTGTTCCACCACACGACTGCGAGTTTTGTCACATACGACAACTGAAACGTAAGGAAATGAGTGAAACATGGAATATAAGCAGAAAACTTTGTGCTTAAATTTGATAGAGTCCTTATTCATGGGGTAAGCAATCAGGTCTCTAATAAGGACCTGGACTATATGACACCGCCCCATGCTCAGAAGGGTTATGATCTAGTTCCGAGTCGACTATAACAAGCGGCCTTTTTACATTCAGTGATGTCTGCAGAATGGCAAGGAAAGATAAACAAGTGAAGGTAATGAATAGCATATACTTCCAAAGTGACGAAAAACAAGTTTTTCAGGTAGGAAGGCAGATGAGATCATTGTGAGGTTTGGGGAAGTGATGCCTCTGCCTGTTGCAAAGATTTAAAAAAGGCAAAAGTGGGACCGAACAAGCTAGGAGTGGATTTGGTTGGCCTTTGAATACCAAGACAAATAACTTTGTTCTTGGTTGCCAAGCAACAAGAGGCAGGCATTGATTTTAAGTCAAAAAATATAAAGTAAAATGTTCCCAGAAGGTTGTTTAAGCTGTATGAAGTCAAGATTTGACAGTGGGAGGAACCACTGGAGAGGGGCTATCAGCTTGGGCACTGGTTCAGTCGGCTATCCATGAAGAAAGGCCAGGACAGAGCTGGGTACCTAGTATGAGAACAGAGAGAACACAGAATTCAGAAAGGAATGTTTGAAGTAAATACTTACAAAAGGCAGATGACGAGACATGGGATGGACTCAGGAAGGAGTATTACAAAAAACAAAATCAAAAGTCTTTATAAATCATAGAAAAGGAGATTTTGCAGGCATTTGGTTAGTGTCATAGATCAGTGTTGGAAGAGTAAGAAACCAGTTGATACACCGCCAACAGACAAAAATACATACTAATATTATTGTTTAGAATGTAGCATATTTATATGGGAATTAAAAGAATGAATGACCAGAAATGATCCTCCTGGCAAGAGTCTATATTTACTCCTAGGCTAACGTTAAGAAAAAGTTGAGGGCCGGAGATTGAGCTTAGTGGTTCCAGCACCTTCCTCGCAAGCACAAGGTCCTGAGCTGGATCCCGGTTACCACATACCATGCTGGGCATGGTGACTCACACCCACCAGCAATCAGTACCACATACCACAGTGCCGGGCGTGGTGGCTCACACCCGTCATCCCAGCACTCGGGAGGCAGAGGCAGGAGGATTGCTGAGCTTGAGATTTGCCTGGGCTACATAGTGAGCTCAGGGCCAGCCTAAACTACAAAGCGAGACCCTGTCTCAAAAAAAAAAAAAAAAAAAAAGTTGAAATAAGATGCTGAAGTCCTAAAAATAGACATGCTTTAGTGAAAACTGTCCTGAACTCTGTTAATGGCATTCAGATGTAGACTGACATATTTTTCTACTTAGGAAACAACCTGGAAATTTCAGTGTACAAAAGATGCATTTTCTACTTTAATGTGGAAGCTGCCAGGGGAAATATCAAACTATAATATTAGTAACATCAGAAGGGTGCTCACAAGTAAGAGATATTTGTCTTTCCATGGATGATCACTGTGTACATGGTGGTCCGTGTTGCACAGTGTGACTATCTCTCTGCACCACTGGTGACTGGCTAACGCTCTGTGCTTCTGGCTAAGCACACACACCATGGGGAAGCAGGTGACTAGTGGGGCAGAAAGGAATCTGCTATAATATGCACTGTTACAGTACAGGGTTACAGACCAGCAAAATACCTTTTCTCCCACATCTCTAGATTGCACACAGTTGGGGAAATACAAAATTATTTTTAAAGGACCATCCGCCTGCCAGTCAAGTTGGGAATCTTCACATAAAACTAAACCCCTAATTTTCAAAACAAACATGGATAAAGGATAAAGTCACTCACCACGTGGGACTGTTTCCTACTGTTTATTTCTGTCTACCTATTGTTTGTTCAATGTCTTCAGGCCTAGCATTCATTATGAATATTGTTATCTTGAGCAAGTACTAGATAACTCTCCTGCTTAGAGGTGAACCAGAAAGGTAGAGTGTGTGCTCAGTATGCATGAGGCTCTGGGTTCGATCATTCTGGGTTCCAAAGTGCAGTACATAAATAATAAATAATTTTTAAATATACAATAAGAGAATACATTCAAGATAAGCTATTAGAATTATATGATATTAGAATTAAGGGGTCTAGGCATTCTAGAGGCTAGTGAGTCTTTGGAATATTATGCAAGAAAAAAATAAACCACCGACTGACTTAAAAAGAAAAACTTTTTACTCCATGTATTTCATAGATTAATGCTTAACAGTATGGAGATTGGTTCAAACATCACCTCTACTAAGTACAAACTGCCTGAGTTGTGATACATTTTCTCACCTTACAAAGATTCAGTTTTCAAATCTGAAAAAAAATATGAACACTAGTGTGAATTATCATCACTACAAGTAAATCTCACATCTTGGGTAAAGCACTGTACACAAAGAACTCCAGAAATGGAGGGGGGGGGGATGTAGCACAGTGGTTAGAGTTCTTACATAACATCCGTCAGGCTCTGCGTTCTACCCACAGCACAACACAAAGTAAAGGACAGAAGGAAGAAGGGACAGAAAGGTGGAAGAAAGAAAACAAAGAGGAAAGAGAAAAGAGGAGGGAGAAACTCCCTCTGAACAGCAGGTACTTAGACGGGTCCCAGAGGAAGATCTGGGACATCCATGCTGCTGGAGCTATTGCCACTCTGACCACTGTGACTTGTGAGAACTACAACTTCTCTTCATTGATTTTTCATGAGTTTCTGTAGCTTCTTCATATGTCTTTTCTACGCTCTCTTATGAACTACATTCGGTAAACATATTAGAACTGAGATGGGTTGTTCTGTCTCCCTTTCATTTAGCAAACAGCAGACATCTGATTCACAGGTAAGGAATTCGGAGACATCATTAGCTAAAAGAGCCCTTCTGTGGTCCCGAGGGCTGACTCGAAATTACAGTCCTGAGTAACAGAGTTGCCATAATGACACAGTCAGTATTTACTCAGTTGGTTCAGCAAGTTTCTTCTGCACAATTAGAGGAAAGTGATAGGAGGAAAATGTGGTTCAAAACTTAAGAGCGTCTCCTCTGTTTAGCTGTGTGCTCAGGAGCCCCTCTCGGGTCCTGGCCTCTCTGTGCTGCCCTACAGACATTAAAATGAATGGTGGCAAGAAGTATTCCATCCTCACCACCTACGAGATGCATTCTTTCTCTTATTTTTAGCACTTAAAATGCACCCTTTCTCATGTATTTCAGTCTGACTTTGTGAGTTGGTTCCCAGCACAGGAAACGCAGTCTCCAAATTATAGTCCATCTCACCACTCTGCACCAAAACTGGCTCCCAGAATAAGGGAGCCCACCCAGTAATTTCATGGAGTTGCTCAGACAGTCTTGTGGCAGTCCTGGATGGGTAGGAAGAGGCAGAAAGTGGCCCGGTCTCCTCTCCTCTCCTTCCACACTTCCCCTTTATCAATTACTTACTGTGAATGGTAAGTGGATAATTTTATGGTATTTCACTTTTGTATCCCTTGGTAATAGTGCACAGGCTACAAATCTCCAGTGCAAAGGACAAATAAAGCAGTCGTCAAAGCGTGGGAGAAATTGTTCATTTGACTAGAACTGTAGTAGATGTGAGGATAAAGATTTACTGTCATTGTTCTCTTACCTGCTGGAATTCTCCCATCTGTAAGAAACAGGTCACTGAATCCTTCACCCAGCAGCCTGTCTATTGGGGAATCTCGCCCCAAATCATAATCACTGTCTCCTGCTTCACTGTCACCACGGCCACTGTCTTTCAAGCTAAATTTGTCCATGTCTTGAAGGGCATATCTAGAAAGATCGATCAGGGGAAAACAGGATTTTTACTCTTCAGCATTTTTGTTATTTGAGACTGAGTGGGTAACACAGAGATAACTCATACCTATAGCTCCTGGAATATTTGTTTCCTCGAAAGCTGGGCCTTGGCTGATACTGTCCCTGGTGAAGCATTGACAGAAGCTGGGAGACCTGCTGGAAACCAAACAGACAGCACTGACTCCTGCAGACACACCCTCAAACACTCCCGTACCTCGGGCAGGAAACAACACACTGAATAATCGGACACATCACATCCAGAAAAGATCTCCATAGGCTGGGACTGTGCAGGCTGTGCAGTCAATCACCACACACTCCTCAAACATCTGGGGAGACCCGGATGATAACACACTAATATTTTTAGCAGAGGAGGACTCCTTTGTGTAAGTAATTGATTTTCTTTACAACCCAGACAAAGTCTTCTATTACAAAAATGCCTAAACATTGTAAGGTCCATTGTAACACATCAATTAAAATAATATCCGAAAATTTTCCAATGTTGAACAACAACAACACAAAAACATGCATTCAGATGGGACTCTGGGGGCCTTGGTGTTTATTTTTAGTAGAAACCCAAATCCAGTGAGAATAAAATAAGTCCCATTATGACTGGGCTCTCCAGCACCTTAATCTAGAATTAAAGGGAGTCGAATTTAGTGGTCCCTTCTGAGCACCACGCTTCTTTTTCAGTGCAATGCATATTACCTGTGAGTAAATCACTGGAGAAAAATGGAAACAGGGTGGTGCCAAGGTGTGTATTATCCTTGCTGCACGTGTAACCCATAGCAACACCTCGGCACTAATACGCACAGCACTGACAGCCTCTGTTGTCAGCGAGGTGCTGCAGGCCATGATCTTACCTCAACAGCAGGAGTGGCGTGAGTGAGCTCCAGTGAGAAATTCTCTGGCACGTGGTTTGATGAGATCGTCACCAAACTGTTGAGTGACTGGTGACTGTTGTGACTCTGGCGGCTGCCCATCTGCCCTCTTTCCAAGGTAGGAGACGAAGAGGGGGATGATCTGTGATGAGAACGGATGGGCAGAGTGCCATTGATGGTGGGCACCAAGGTGATGTCTCCTTTGTGGATCTGCCTGGACGGTCTCTTTGGGTGGTGCTGGTAAGTGGATTCTGCCACCCTGCAGTTGTAGGATCTTGTGTCTTTCTTTTCCCGGTTGTACCTAGTTGCAAATAGCACCATAATAACCAACAACACCGCGCAGATTGCTCCCAAGGAGATAATTATAATCATGGAGACATCCAGAGAAGACTGGCTCACTAACGTCATGGCTGTGCTCGTCACAGATTCGGCGTATTCAAAGACCATGCACTTGAGGAGGACTTTGGTATGCAGCTGGGGATTGCCTTTGTCCTGGATGATGACGGAGAGCTCCCACTCGGTGTAGGGGACAGAGTCCATGCTCACGTTGGTGTGGATGTCACAGGACCGTGGATCAATCAGGAAGATATTCTCCTCGTTACCTGCTACTATGGAGCAAGTGAGTTCAGCGTTTACACCGGAGTCTCTGTCAATGGCCCTGATCCGTGTGACATGAAAGCCACTCTCGGCCTCTTTGGGAATGGAGATTTCTGCAGTATTATTGTGAAGCACAGGCCCGATGACCACAGGCACGTTGTCATTTTCATCAATGATGGTGAGCACCACCGTGGTGTTGCTGACAAGCTGCTTCGGACTCCCTCCGTCCCTCGCTTCCACCACAAAAGTGATCTGACTCACTTCCTCATAGTCAAAGATTCTGAGGGCGTAGATGGCTCCGTTGGACGGGTCGATGGTGACATAGGTAGTGATGGAACTGTCCAGGATAAAAGTCTCCAGAATGGTGTAGGTCACTTGTCCGTTTTCTCCAAGATCAGGGTCTGTGGCTGTCACGGTGGTGATGTACGCCCCCGGTGAGTTATTCTCTGAGATCACAAACTCATACTGGCTTCTTTGGAAGTGGGGCGGGTTGTCGTTCACATCATTTATCTGCACAGTGAAATGTTTTACTGAGGAGAGACTGGGCGTCCCCTTGTCCTCAGCAATGACAGTCAAGCTATACTCAGATCTCTTTTCTCTATCCAGAGTGGCATTGGTCAAGATTAAATAATTGTTCTCGTAGGTCTGGTGGAGTTTAAAGTGACCATGTCCGTGAAGTTTACAAACCACTTCTCCGTTCAGCCCGGAATCTCTGTCCTGTACCCTGACCAGGGCAACGAAGGTGTCGACAGGGTCCCCTTCAAAAACGTAAGATATTTCTTCTTTTCCAGGGGACATGATGTTTATGTTAATTTCGGGTTTATTGTCATTCACGTCCACCACGTTCACTATAATTTTGCAGTGAGCTGGGATTGAATTGGGCCCCAAATCTTGGGCCTGAGCATCAATTTCATATGATCTGGTGAGTTCATAGTCCACTTGCCTGAAGAGGGTCAAGTGTCCTCTTTCTGGATCGATTTTAAAAGTCTCCATAATTTTGGGCGACACATGACTGCTGAAGGAGTAGACAATCTTCCCGTTAGCGCCCTCGTCTGGATCGGTGGCGTTCAGATCCAAGAGCAAAGTGCCCACGGCCGAGTCTTCCAAGAGCTGGATCACGTAAGACTGCCGCTCGAAGGCAGGGCTGTTGTCGTTGGAGTCGGAAATGCTGATCTTCAGCAGGGACGAGCCCGACCTCTGGGGCACCCCCATGTCCGAGGCCGTGAGCCGGAGCTCGTAGCTGGACTGCAGCTCCCGGTCCAGCTCTCTGACCACGATGAGCTCCGCGTACTTGGCGCCATCCGTCCGGGTCCGCACCTCGATGCTGAAGAAGTCGTTGTCCGAGAGGGCGTAGGTGTGGAGCGAATTCTCCCCGACGTCCGGGTCGGACGCGCTGTCCAGAGGGATGCGCGTGCCCACCGCCGCGCTCTCCGATATCTCAATGGGAATGAGCGCCCGCGCAAACTGGGGCGAATTGTCGTTGATGTCCAGCACCTCCACCTCGATGTGGAAGAGCTGCAGGTGCTCCGTGGGCAGCGTGATCACGTCAAACTCTATGGAGCAGTTCGAGTTCTTCTGGCACAGCTGCTCGCGGTCGATCGTGGCCCCGATGCTGATCTCCCCGCTCCGCTCGTCCACCACCAGCAGAGAGTGTCCCCTCTGCATGGCTCGGAAGCGGACGGCGGACGGGTTGGGCAGCTTCACGAGCACATCGGCCACGTCCTCCGAGAGCCTGGCGACCACCGACCCGACCCTCTGCTCCTCATAAATCCTGTATTTCAAATTCTTGCCCAGTACCTGGTCCACAGATGCTACGAGGAGTACAAAGACGAGCCGAAAGCGCATCGTAGGAGACATTCGGCGCGGCGGCCGGCTTCCGCGATCCCTTCACCGAGGAAGTTAACACGGCAAAGCGAACCCCTCGGCCGCCCTCGCCGGCGCCCGGCGAAGCGGCATTTGGCAGCCGGAACTCGGGAGCGCCCCTTACCGCAGCCCGGCGGCGCCCGGCTCCCCGCAAACTTTTGTCGCCCGCGTCCCGGGTCGCGACGTCCCGCCGCCCGGCCGCCCGGCCTCCTCCCGGCAGACGCGCGTCACCTCCGCGGCGGCCCCCGGGGCTGCTCGGAATCCATGGGTCGCGGGAGCCGGCGGGGCCGCGGCGCGCCTTCCCGGAGCGGCCCCGTCTCCCTCGCTCGGCTCGGCGGCAGACTGAACACCCGCGACCGCTGACTCGGGTCTAAAATCCGCACAACTTCACTCCAACTCAGACAAAGCTCCGGCCCGGCCAGTGTTGAATCGCTTCCAGCCAATCAGCGCGCTTCCAAATCAAAAGCTGCTGGAGTCACCGGGGGAGGGAGGGAGCGAGAGCGGGGTTGGGAGGGGGCGCGGAGGAGGAGGGGCGGGGGCTGGAGGGGGAGGGGGATGGCGGGGGAGGGCCGGGGGGAGGGGGGAGGGGAGGGAGGGGAGGGAGCCCGTCTTCCCGCCGCTCCCTCCCTCCCTCCCCTTTCAGTCTTCGGCATTCACTTTCCCCGAGCGTGCCACGGCCACAGGGAGACAAATTACAGAAGAAAAACTTTAAATCAACTTCGGGTCCCCTTTATTTATAAGGCACTTTAAATTGTGCCTGTTTTCTTAATTGCCCTTTCTTCTCGCACAAACATGTCATCGTCCTGCTTTTCATAGTCCTTAAGTGCCGGTTTAACTTCAAAATACCTCTAAGTGCGTTTTGTTGGTGGAGGAATTTAATAAAATTTGGAAACTTGCTTCTAATTATGCTTCTGAACCGAGCGCCTCCCCCTTCCCCTCTGTAAATATTCGGGGTTTTCTCCTCCTAAGAGGAGAAGCAGATTTTCTTAGAGCTGTGTTCTACAGAACAGTACAAGTTAAGAGGATTCATTTTCTGTTTTCTTTCATCTTTATTCTTTGAAGATAAGAAAGGGGCTATCTTGCACTCTTGATTCCTGTTAATTAGCAAAATTTAAAGGAACACCTCAGAATTTGGGACTAATTAACAATATACTTCTTATCACTCCTTTCTCTGAGTATGGACAAAATTCCTTATATGTCTTTGTCTTGCACGAAAGAAAGAAAGAAAGAAAGAAGAAAGAAAGGAAGAAAGAAAGAAAGAAAGAAAGAAAGAAAGAAAGAAAGAAAGAAAGAAAGAAAGAAAGAAAGGAAAGAAAGAAAGAAAGAAAGAAAGAAAGAAAGAAAGAAAGAAAGAAAGAAAGAAAGAAAGAAAGGGAGGGAAGGAAGGAAGGAAGGAAGGAAGGAAGGAAGGAAGGAAGGAAGGAAGGAAGGAAGGAAGGAAGGAAGGAAGGAAGGAAGGAAGGAAGGGAAAGAAAGAAAGAGAAAAACCCTATGTACCTCAGGCGAAAGACATTGCCCTCTTTAGCATGCCAGTTTCTCCCAGAAGATACTATCCATACAGAGCGAGCCTTCCCAGGGAATGCTGAGGGGACGCGAACTCAATAGTTTACAAGTCAAATTTTTATAATATATGCATTATTTATGAAAACATTTTCCAGATTCGTACGGTAAAAACCCAAAGCTTGTTTACTCTGACAAATAAAATGCCTGAGCTGAAAATTGCATTTTGTGCACATCAAAATGCTGGAGAGACCACGGGAGGGTGGTGCCCCATCCAGGCC